>OY744481.1:289670148-289814582 GCA_963556165.1 Tipula helvola
TAACAATATAAGATCATATCTATCATATACACTATAGAGGGCAATTAAATTTATAAAAATTCAGTGTTTTATGCAATACTAACCGCACATTTCCATTTTTTTCGAAGATTTGTTTTAAAATGATTCCCCAGTTACCATTTGAAAAAGATTATTTTGAAGTAAATTACTTAAGCAAAGGGGGGAAATACAAGTTTAAATTTCAGTTTCCTTGGTTTCTGTCAGATTTATATAAACCATTCGCCTAAATTTTTATATTCCTATTATGTTGGGTGAGTAGATGGTGAATTAATGTTTATTTGTTTATAGCACCATAATTTAATATATTAATTAAACCACAATGCGAAAGTCAGAGCAAATGAGCTTTTTTTTGTTCGAGGTCTGGAAGCGGGGGACATTTCCAGCAAATTGCGGCCAATAACGAAATTACAATAGCTGGAGCCCCCAAGACATTTCAGAAATACCTGGAGACAGACTTGCCAAACATTAGAAGGGAGAGGTCGGAAATTAAAAATTTCTGGACAATTACAAAAATTAATTAAGTGGTTGGTTTAAATAATGTTACGGCTGATATTTCCCTATGCATAGGTAGATGTTTTCGATTCGATCAATTTATAGGTAATTTTGGTTTTTATTTATTTATTTATTTTTTTATGGAAACTACCTATAAATTCTATATTAAATTAGCGGAGAACAAACATCAACTGTGTCTATACATAAAAAAACATAGTTTTGTAATGCGCTTTATTGCTAAGAGGTTAGCGTTCTTAATCAATAAGCTGAGGTGGAAATACAAAAAAATTAAAATAGTTAATAATTAAACCCTAAAAATGATCATGGACAATAACATACACAACCCCAATAATTTTTTCTTAAACAAATTGTGGCAGTGCATTAGTTACATTTGGCGCAACGAATATTTATGTAAAAACCTACGATAGATGAACATTAGATAATCAAACGGACGGCTGAGCTAAGAGTGTGGGTTAGAAGTGGATCCTTCAAGTGAGCGGCAGAGCTACTACTCAAATATAGTTTGAAACGAAAGCATAATACTACACAGCCACGGAAACTATGAAATTTCTAAAAATACGAGTAGTTGAGAAGGTAGCGTTCTATGGTTGGTGGATAAAATCATCGTTTAAAGATGGTGACCAGTAACCCACTAATTACTATAAATTTGTTAAGTGCTTTATTAATTCAGTTTTTATTCTAAGAACTTTGGATTAATTAAGATTTCCGGAATTGAACGTTGGCACCGAAGTTCTAGCATGAACTTTTCAAGATCCTTAGTAATGTCTTAATTTTTTAAGATTATAATAGAATTCAGTTAATTCGAAGTTTTCCGGGGAAATTCGAAATTTGTTGTGAATAATCGTGTTTTTTAATATTACTCTAAATTTGCGTCGGGTTGAGAGAGAGAGAGAGAGATGTGTGATACTATAGAATTTAAGCGTGAAATATTTGATGCTTTAGAATTAGTGTTTCGTCGATATTTGGTATATTGTGCATTTTGCTACCCACTATACTGCTTTACTTAATATAATTAGTAAGACCTATTTTCTTTTAGAAAATGCATTCCATTTTATTTACAACCAAGCCCAAATTTTGCTCGAATAAATACAAATACATGATTTCCTCTCATGTACAAATGCTCACTTGCATTCACAATTGTAATCGCTTTTTTTTGTTTGAACAATGAATATACGATTTTGCTTGAGTATAATGTATGAAAATGCCTAAAAGTTCCAAGAGATTTTACCAAGGAATATGGCCAAGTATGATGGAACTTGTGTGGTGTATAACCTATTCAGCTATTCGGTGTTTAGCCCTGTTAACACATATAGATTATATTCACCACTTTCTTCCATTATTATTAGATGAAGATTTTTTGGATTAAAATAAACAATTAAAAAATTTGGTATTTAGTCTGGTGTAAAACGCCAAAGTGAAATGTATAAATTAAAATAATAAATAAATAAAACATTCAACTTAAAATTATATTAAATAACTAAATGTAATTATGTAATACAACTTAAAATTATAATAAATAAATAAGTGTAAACAATTTAATAAATAAACGGTGGAATTTTTTTTCCTAATAATAATAAAAGTAGTGAATGCTAGCCGCTACACTTGCCTATTTCTCAACCGATTATTATGAAATTTGACTTAAATAAATGTTGGAAATGGGATTCTAAAATGATTTTTTGATGAAGTTCTGGAATCTGGCTAAATATGATAGAACTTGCCTATTTATTAACCCTTAAATGACACATGGGGTCCAGTGGACCCCAGACCTTTTTCAATCGTACATATTTAAATGTTTCCGCCGAAAATGCATCTCGTGTCCCCCCCTTGCTATAGTTGAGATATTGCACTACCTGTTTACGTACTCGGTGCAAGCCGGTTGACAGCTAGTAGCTGTGTAGAAAGGTCCAAAATCACAGTGGGGTCCAATGGACCCCAGTGTGTCATATACGTATATTTGTGTGAAAATCGGAATAATTTGTAGGCATCTCAACTCTAGCAGACCTAAAGCGAGAGAGATGCATTATACCCCCGCTGCTGATATCTGCCTGTAAACAAAGTAATTCGAGAGGTACTTATCCGATTTTCAAGAAACAAAGACAGACTAATAGACCTTGACCAGATAATAAAAATGTGATATGACTAAGATCTCTAGGTGATCGGATTTGATAAAAATTGAATGGAAATATTTGTATTGTATACGAAATAATTTTTCAAGGTTATTTTTGCCGTTTTTTGTGTTGTTTTATTGTTTTTGGTCGTGAGTAAGACTGCGCTCGATGTTAAAATTTGTTTAGTTTATCATATTTCTTTTGATTTTGACGTTTTATTAGATGGCGTATAATTTGCGGAGTCGAACCGTCCGAGAAGTGCTAGTAAGCGATGATGAGCATCGTGAATCCATTGACGCAGCTTCTTCAGGAGGAGAAGATAGCGTGTTTGAGGACAGTAAAGACAATGATTCAGACTTTTCGATGTGCAGTGCTCCAGAGAGTGCCACTGAAGTAGACCAGAAAGATATGGAATAGGGTACTTTGGATTAACGGCGTTTGTATGTAGAAGAGCGTCAAGCGGCTGGCCAGAGCCGTGGTCGGCCATCTTCGACTATAAGAAAAAATTCCACGTTCATATTACAAAATAAATACGTTTTTTTAAAGATTCAGTATCAGACTTATTTTTATCTAAAAAGATACTATCTCAAGGGTACACCACTAAATTTTTAGCTAAAAATATTAAAAATTAAAAAAATACGGTTAATTTATGTAAAAAAAGCCATTTTTTTATTTCTTTTACAAACCTATTTTTTTCTTGGTATCATAAAATTAAAATTTAATTAATGTAATAATTTGGTCTCCTTTAGTAAACTTTAAACTATATTGAAAAAAATTGTCAAAGCTAAATATCCAAAAATTCAAGAAATAATGGACAATTTTCAAGCTGGGGTCTAAAAGACCCTAGTGTGGCATTTATGTGATTTTTCTTAAGTGTGTCATTTAAGGGTTAACATAGATTATGATGAAATTCGACATGTGCGTTGGAAATGGGATTCTAAAGTGATTTTTGGAAGAAGTTCTGGAATATAGCTAAAAGAGGTAAAATTTGGCTACTTCTTAACACGTTTTAGTGAAACATGACATCCCGATGAAAATGGGATGCTAAAATATTTTTCGGAATATGGCCAAGTAGGGTGGAACTTGGCTATTCCTTAATCGATTATTATGAAATTTAATATATGCTTTGGAAATGGGATTTTAAAATGATTTGTAGATACAATTCTGTGTTTTGTTCTTTTAATTTTTTTCTAATAAAAATATAAATAAACCTTAATTTTTTTCAATTACCCGCAACACAATTACATAATATATTTAGACATATTACGACATTCATAAACCTAGTATATAAATAATCCAAAATATGCCGACTCAAACATATACGCACGTCGATTCGGCTATGGTTATCTTTAGAGTACAGTGAAATATTATGGTTGTCTATGTAGGTCTAATTAACACGTTTGCAACTCAACTGTTTTTTTTTGTATCCAAAAAAACTCAAAATAAAATGTCAAAATAAAATGTCACGAATATGGGCGACGACTGGGCTCCCAGTCAAACTACTTGACACAAGTATGTGTTATAGATACTTCTAGAAACAGAGCCGCATCGCAAATAATCGTGACAGAAATTAATATAAAATTATTCTTTTATTTCGTAAAATTTCCATCACAAATGTGTGACGTGACGTTGAGTCGCGAACGTATTAAAGAATGAACAAAGAAGAGCTTTTCACAGAGCATTAATTATCGTATTTATAACTTTCTTATCGCTGATGGTGCCGATTGCTTATTGCGAATAGGGCGTAAAAGTTACAAATCTTTATATTTAACGTAAAATACGATTTAAATCATGATGAATGATGACGTTTTTAATAAAAAATTGTCTCCTTTTAAAAAAAAACTAATGTTTGTCTTAAATTATGCTATGTAAACCAACTCTATCTGTCGTTTTAATCGAAGAACACAAATTTTGAAAATTTGATGCTGCACCCTATTCGCTATAAGCCATCGATATGTATATTCCATGCAGCGAATATTTGTTTTTGCATAAAGAAAAATGCACAAATGTACATATATTACGATATTAATGTTTTGTAATTTAAGTTGACGCTTAGTCATTGAATAATATTTTATTTAATAAAAGGAGATTTGTTTGAGTATGAAATGTGATAATTTCTACTAACGCTGCTACTTCGTTGTGGGTCATTCGGCATTACTAGGTTTGCTGCGGTATAAAAATTATAATAATCTAGTTAACCACAGAGCAAATAAAGGTATCAATCACGTCCACGTCGCGTTTACGCTAAGTATTGATTTTTAGTTTGGTTATGTCGCTTAACAATCCCAATCTAGTCCTGAAATCTATGTTAGTTGATAGGTCATTAATCATTATCATTATTAAATCTAGTAAGTTTAAACGTCCAAAGCCTAGTCCCAAATATTGAAGAGATTCGTCACATTTTTAATGGCGCTTCAGTCGACATATGTACTTTGTTTCTCTGAGACCTTTCTAAATCCAAATATCCCTAATTCAGGTTTTGCCATAAAAAGTTTAAATATATTTAAGAAATATAGGACGGTACCTCTCCTTAATTATGGTGGTTTATGTATTTTTATATAGGTGATCACATTAGGGCTAGATTAGTTAAAATACCTTCTTCTATTTCGGAATTGTTAGTATCGGATTTAGAGTTTTTATTTGTCAACGTTTTCATAATTGGACGTAACATTTTATTCCGTACCGTCTATAACCGTCCAAAAACTAGTAAGAGGTCGTATGCAAAATTTAAAAAATCCCTTGTAGACTTAGAAAGTTTGTTTAGTTATTTCTCTTGTAGATTCGATGAAATGTATATATATATATTAAGTGACTCTAATTTCAATAAACTCCAAAATTCCGGATTTCCTCGAGATTATTTAAATCTTTTAAATGGTCTTAATTTATCCGTACACAACACTGTGGCGCCGACGTTATGTTGTCCAACCGCTAGCGGGTTCCTCTTATTTTCTTATTGACCATATCATCTCTTTACTAATAACTCTATTTATGTTTTCAATCAGTTGTCTCCCGGTATGGGATCCCATCATGATCTTTTGTTTTTTCTGTGAATTGTTACTCTCCACCTAAACCTAATAGTTTTAGCTTTAGAGAGTTTGCTAGTATTGATAATTCCCGCCTTTACTTAGTTAGTAACTCGGTTCCTTGGGAAGGATATTTTTTGCCTTAGTTCTGCAACTAGCCAAGTTGAATTTTTCTAATAGTCAGTCTCATTTAGATTATAAACAGACTCGTAACAGAGTTATAGGGTTAATTCGAATTGCTAAATGTAATTATTGCAAGGACAAGTTAGACTCCTCCGTTCCTCCCAAGGTTTTCTGGCATAATGTCAGAGCCTTCTAGAGTATAGAGCCATAATCATTATGACGTATTTTTTCGAAGCTTTTTTAGTGGTATAACTTTTCATTAATTTCCATAGGAATCCATAGTAAAAATGGTGTTTTTTAGCTTCAAGTTTTTCAATGAAAAAAGCAAAAATGCTACAAATTTTTTATACAAAAGTGTTCTACATATATTTAGCAGCAATATACAAGAAGGGTATATTGGTATTAAGTAAATATTAATTGCAGAAATTTTAAAATTAAATTATTTCTAAAATATATTTTTCAAAGTTTCATTTTGAAAAATACATCAAAGTTGGCTCTGACGAATTAAAATAATACTTGCTAAATTTATCTTTAGTTTTACTAGTGTACGTTAGATGTCTCAGATTTATACAGAAAAATACGATAAAGATTGTTTAATCACAAAATTTTGACACGTTCTTAAATATTTTGTGAATTTGTTTTGCTTTTCTTACAATTTTTGAACTTAAATTTCCCTAGGTGGCGATTTTTGGTACGGTTTTTCAAAATGTTTACTGCCCACTGCCATCTATGTATATTGGCTTAATGCACACGATTTGTAGTAAGCTTTTCTTTTTAATTTGACCAGAAAGCTGTTGTTATGAACTTTTTTTTATATTTTGGTTTAAATAAATCAATTATTACAAGAAAATGAAAACGATTTACTTAAACGAGATTTATATATGTTGAAATTCAAACATTTATGAAAATATTCTAGAAATCATAATTAAGAATTTGCAACGTTTTCATTTACAAATTTGTCTTAGGAAAAAAAGTGATTTCCCATATGTTTTATGTGTTTTACTATGGAAATTTTGGTTTTTTCGTCGTTTCTAATTCCCTTAAAAAAGCTTCGTTTTTTAGATTATGGCTTGTATAATCAAGGTTGCTTTGATAATGTTCGTAATTTAGGCCTAGGCATAGTGATGTAAAATTACCGATATATTTTAATTTGGTAACATTACCGGTAATATTACCGGTAACATGGGTAAAATAGGTAACACGATTTTTATTATATATTTTGATTCCCTTTTCTACCAAGAAAGAGTTTTAAAATTTTGACATATGGACAAAAGAGGGACACTTACTTGATCTGCATTTAAACATATTTAAATATTTCAGTTCAAAAATAAAAATAAGGAATATTGTATTTCAGTGTAAAACATTAATCAGTAAATAATACATTTTCTATAATTATGTATTAGCATTTTAGCAATCAATTAAACCATTATGTAAGTCATCGCCGCCGACGCGCTTATCATCCTCAGCATCAACCTCACCCATAATCGAAGTGTTCATAGTTTCCTCTAGGTTACCTTCTCTTCTTCAAACGAACATACAGCTTCATCAATTACTAACTGATCGGTACTTGATTCCACAGGAAAAGCTTAATCTTTATTATCCAAAGTCCCGATGTCCGATTTTGATAGGTTGAATTTGTGCAAAATATATGTTAGTTTTCCCGCACGATCTACAGTCAATCGATTGCGTTTTTGTAGGTACTAAACGTCCTTTCCGTTTGATGCGGTCATATTCAATATATCAACCGCCAATGCATTTAAAGGTGATGTAGAACATACTCCGGCCCACCAAATATCACCAGAAAGCTGCTCACTTGCAGCTACAAACGGTCATGAAAAAATTTCACTTCGAACATTGTAATGTGGCAACGACTCAATTATTTTGGTGCCTTCATTATATTTTGGGTGGAATTCTGTGATATTAAAAATAAACTCAGATGCTTCAAGTTTTTGTCATTCCGAAAGATTATTTCCTCGACTACCTCGCTCAAGCAAATTTGCCGCATAATGAGGTAGTTGCAAGCATTTATTGGCCCGTGAAGCAAGAATGCTTATAAGTTCTTCGTGATTGGCGCATTTAGTTTGTTCAAAAGAATGTTTTATATTAAAAAACAGTCCACGACTTTGGACAAAACTGCTCTCTTGTCGTTTTCAAAAAAGCATGTCCATTTAGCAATCGAAGAAAGCAAACAATGAACAAATTTCGACTTTTTTCCGAAACGTTTCGCTTAGGATGGAGAATATCGTAGGTGTCTTCATAACTGACTGCACTTTTCAGGGCATCAGGGCATATCTTGTTTCAATCAAACTTGAGAGAGAGATTACAAAAGAGTTCCATCGTCTTTGTACAGGCAGATTAAGTGCAATATACTGTGATTTGCGGTCGCTTGTGTGCGATCGAAGGTAGCATCTTCATTCATACGGATGGTTGCGGAAGTAAAAAACTCACATATTTTGCATGTGAGTTTTTTATTTCCGAAAAAACCATCCGTATGACTGAAGATTTCAATCTGTTGATAGAGTGAATCTTCAAGATATCAACAATGAGTAGGTTGAGTCCATGGCGCACTCAGTAATATGAAAATAATTTTCGTTAACCATTTTTCGGGATGCTTTTATATTCGCTCCATTGTCAGTAATAATCCCAATTAATTTATAAACCACAACGTCTTTCAACACCGCTTCAATTTCCTCGAAAAGAATCTTAACCGTATGCCGATTCTCCTTAGTGTAGGTAGATTTGTGGAAAACGGGCTTGGATGTGCTGATGACATAATTTGTTATGGAGTCCCTGCGTATGTTCGACCAAGCATCCGTCTGCAACGTATAGTAGATTATTATATTATGTATACAGCCAAGTAAAAGATGGTGTAGTAGATTAATATTGTACATAAAGAAGTATAATCCAGCGGTGTTACAACTCTTATTGCAATTAGAATAGTTGAGTTGCTTCGAAAGGATGTTTTTAATTTATGTTACCGATATTACCACGGTAACAACACTTTGGGTAATATTACCCAAATTACCTATTTTACCGGTAATATTACCCATGAGAATATTACCATTTACATCACTACCTAGGCAGATGCAAGAGTAGTTCTAGTGGGGTGTTCAAACCAAATGATATCAATAGTTATTTTTGCTCTAATTTGAACTCATGCAGTAGTACCGTCGACTTGTTCTCTAATGCGTCTTCTAATTTGCTTTCGTTTTCAAATTTTTCTCTCGAGGATTTACAGTCTGCCATTTGGAATGTTAAATCAGAATCTTCTGGTTTGAATAACGTCAATTTAAATTCGTTAAACAAGTGTTCCCTTTCGTCACAAAATACTTGTTACATATCTTCAATTGTATTCTCATGTCTTCTTCCTATCCAGATCAGTGGAAGCTAAGTAAAATAATCCCCATCCCAAAGATCAGTAATCCTTCAGAGCTATGCCATTTGATGCCAATTAGCATTTTTAGTTCTCTCTATCTAAAGCTTTTGAGAAAGTTGTTAAAAATCAAATTCAATCGCATCTAAATAGCAATATTAATTTGTTTCTTTCAATCTGGAGGGCTATTTGTGAATTCGATTCGAACGTGTTCGACTCTTCGATTAATAAGATTCCTATTTGATTTAAATAAGAAACGAACGAATCTGATTCAATTCAAATAAGAATCCAATAATCGAAGACGAGTGCGTTCGAATCGAATTCACAAATAGCCCCCTGGGTTTCGAAAATTTTGTGGCACTTCTACTGCGTCAAAGGCCTTAGATTCTATTAATCACAGAATTTTTTTTAATAAACTCTTATCTTAATTTAGATTTTCGGATTCCACTGCCAAATTGATTTTTAACTCTTTCTATTCGTTCTCAGGCAGTTTTGTTCGACAATTCTTTGTCTGATTTCCTCCCTGTAATTTCCGGCGCTCCTCAGGGTTCAGTGCTGGATAATCTATTGTTTTCTATATAATATGACGTCCAAATTTATAAAAATTTCTCTGATAAATAAAGACTTAAGTAATATCGTTAGTTGATCGTTTTAAATGCGAATAAATCTCAGTCGATCATAATTTATAAAAAAATCGTTAGACACTTCGTCCTTTCCTAGTATTTTTCTGCAGGGTTCGCTAATTAGGTATTCAAATACTGTTAGAGATTTAGGCTTAGTTATTAATAAAACTCTTTCTTGGGGTGACGGTGACCATTTAGTGAGTATTAGTAAGAGGGTCTTTGGCATGCTTAGTTGTTTGTATAAAGTAGTAAGATTTTCTCAGTTTAGGAAAAAAATGTTTTTGTCTTATCTTCTTCCTTATTTTATTTACGGTGACATAGTGTTATTCGGTATGCTTCAGGAAAATATGAACGTTCTGCAAAGATGTTTCAATGCTTGTTTTAAGGTTATTTTGGTATTAGGAAATTCGATCATAGTTCTGTCTACACTAGCCTTGTTTTAGGATGTAGCTTATCTACTTTCTACGAATTTCGTGTTTGTCTTTTCATTTTCGAACTTCTCAAAGCTAAGAATCCTTGTTATCTTTATATGAAGTTACTATCTAGTAGTAGGTCGCTAGACAAATCCTTTTATGTTCGGGGAGTTTCTCTTTGGAATTCAATTCCATTGGAAATTAAGAGGTTGGGATCGGCCAAATTATTTAAGTCAAAATTTTTGGAGTGGCCTGATTGATGAGAATTAATATTATTTCGGCTCTTGCTGTACATTTTATTGTAAATGAGCTATTGCTCAAAATAGAATGTGTATGCATGAGGTGAAAATTGTTTGAATAAATTTAATAGGTCTTTCTGCCTAATGGAAGCAGCTTCGTTATTTTTTTTCTTGTTCCGATTAATCAGTTTCCATGTGTGCTTTTCCTTTTAATACTTAATTATTGATAAAGTACAATAATAACTCCAAACGGAGACAAAATATTGAAAAACACATACTAAATAATGTATTGTATAGTTAAATGCAAGTTACTTTTTTTCTCGAGTTAACTAAACTTAGTTTAACTATGTTAATTCAAATTACGGCCCTAACAAACATACTTGAACCATTAGGCAATGCTATATGCTAAGTATAATTTTGAATTTCTGTAAATGGTGCGGAAGTGTATTGTTAGCTAGGTTCCTGATAACCTGGCTCCACACAAATTCTTGATAAACCATTGCTGCTTATTGGCAATCGAATGGTTTTAAATAAAACAAATAATTATACAATACAATTACTTTTTTTATTATCTCACTTATACACTAAACTAGATTCACATCCTTACAACTTAAAGTAAAAACTTTTCCGATAATTTCATCATAAGCCTTTTGTGATCCATCATAGCTCTTTTGCACAGTTGAAGTTGTATTTTCTTTAGTGCTAATATTTTTCTTCGCAACAAATATTCCTCTTCCAGATATTTGACTCGTTCGTCTGTTTTGATTTCCATATCTCCAGTTTTTGTCGCCTCAGCATTAGGGGATATCATCGGGAGTGTTGAAAAATAATATATTTTCTGTTCATCTTCCACACACATTTTCAAACTGCCTTTACTTGCTATTAACATACTGTTACACTTATTGAGTTACTTGTTTTGTTTATTTATGTGACCACTAAGCGTCAAATACGAACTGATACTAATTTTTAATGCCCACCCTTATATATATTTATAATATCCAACTTTTTAAGGGTGACACCTTCTTTTCTGAGTTAGATTATAAAGCATCATTATGGATCAGGTATAAATAATTCAGGTAAAAATTGAACCAAAGAATAAAAAAAAATTATTAAAACTAATTTTTAAGTAGGCGTTAATTTTTAGTTAACAACGGAATTTTGTTTTCAAAGCATGCCATTAAATTTTTCAATTACCTTCAATAATAACTAACAATAATGATTGATACACCTTTAGCCCGAATTAGTCATTTTACTGTCTTTATTAATGTACCCGGCCTGCCTAATTATTATTAATATTGCTTCGGGTTTATACCATTCCACACACTCTCAGTCACCCTCAAATTCCCAAAATGTAATATTAACGTACTCTACTTGGTCCGCCTTAAGAAAACTAAAATGTTTTTAAATGTGTAGAAAAAAAGTGAAATTTGAAATGTTTTTACGATGTTTTGAAATAAAAAAAATAAAGATTCACAAATTTCGAGTGCCGACCCCTGCAAAAGACATAGCTTTCTATTTTCTTTAATTACTAATCGGAGTTACCCTCGCTTCGCTCGAACAAAATCAGCCAGCCAGCTTCTGTTAAATGTGAATTTCAAAAATGAAACTTATCTATACTAAATCATCGCAAATCTCAATACAGTTGTATTTGAATTAGTCATAGAAAACTCTGCTTGTTATTCAATTTTGTTTTGACTTTATTTCATACTTAAGCTACATTCGTAATCTTATTCTTATTATACATGCTAATCTTACTGGAAATTGCAGTCTATTGAATGGAAACGGCAGTTCGGTAGATACGAGCGGAATCCTCGGAATAAATACTGTTCTTCCTTTACCTGCTCCTGACAATATTTTTGCTCCAATTATATTTTTTGATAACCGTTTTGCAGGTTCCATTACATAATCTTGGGGAATCTAAATGTCTCAACAAAATAATTGGTGATTCTATTTTGAATCTTATACAATGAAAACGCATTCCTGACCTTCGCCAAGCAAGCATAATGTTTTTTTTGGCGCGTATTTCAGTCAATATTAAACTTATCAAAAATATCATCCTGGTACCCCTCTGTGCATCCAAATAGATTACTCCAGCAATAGCTAATATGTATATAGTGAACATATGATCCATGATTTGTTTTGAGCGATGTATTGCAATAATTCAATACATCGCTCAAAACAAATCATGACAAAGGTTAGGCTAGCATATGTAATAGGCCTCTAGAATACCTAGTTAAAAACCCCTAATCCATATGAATCGTTCTTTTAATAAAAGTTCTACAAAAATCAAAAATCCATTTTTAAAATTTCGAGTAATGTATAGATTTCATTTCAATTTTTTTTTTTAAATCTTACTGGAATATATTTTGAACAGTTCTAAGATGATTGTGTTTGTATAACCGGGGTTTAAATCCTGGTTTTTTTAGCACTGTCGTTGTTTTTACCAAACGAGATAAATGACAGCAAACATGGAAGTTGATAAATGTAAATATAAAAGCCCTTAATCATTTGAAATTTAGGTTTTGATTTGGTTTGATTAAATAAAATTTCTTTACATTAGAATAATTCTATTTTTATATTTCTAAATTATTTAACAGTGTACTCTTCACCACCACATGACAAATCTATAATAATCCAATAAAAATACGTGTAATTACAATTGGATTCATATACGTATACACATGGAAGAATCTTTAGAAAACCAAGAGTTTAATAAGAAAGAATTAGGTTTCGTTGAATTAGACAAACGAGATAAGCACGGCCATCATCGCAAGTAGATGAATCGATAAAACAAGCAGTGTACGAAATCGAAACAATGCTCCAAATATCCCAAAAAATGTCTTAGAAATTCGTAAACGTCTTGCTAGTTGTTTTTAGCTTCCACGAAATTGGTGCCATTGTCACAATAAATTGTATTGCAAAGTCCTCGTCGACTTACGAATCGTTTGTCCTCGTCGACTTACGATTCGTAACTGCTCCACGCTTACGAATCGTGTGAATCTTAAATGGGCCGCAGAAATCTACTCCTACCACCGCGAATAGAAAGGAGGGCTGTACCCGATCTTGGGGTAGCGAGCCCATTATTTGTTTGGCCATTTTTGGTTGTTGTCTGGCACATTTGACACACTGCCGGAATACTCTTTTCGCCATATCTTTACCCCTAATAATCCAGTAATTTTGACGGACCAATGCTCGAAATTGGCATTTTGCTTGAGTTGATCTACAATTTTTGAAAAAACGGAAAATATAAGCAATCGTTTTTTGCAATTTGAAAAAATTGGAGAATTTATTTATCGGATCGAATACAATATCTGATTGGCTATCATTCTGGATTGCAGTAGTGTGGGTCAATAATGAAGAGGCGCGCTCTTCGGTAGTAGGCGGAATGACCGGCTGGATCGGCCACTTCTCTTCATTTCGAGACTACCAATCTGGTCCCTTCCACCAGTATTGGTTTGTCGAAATTTCATGATGTTTTACCGCGCGTCGCATAATCCGCAGGATTATCCATTGAAGAAACGTGTCTTCAGTAGCTTCTTTTGTGCTCGCTTATAATTTCAGGCATACGATTAGCTATGATTGCCGCCCATCGTCGTGGCTGACTGGACAGCCAGTCTAGGACGATTCTGGAGTCCTTCCATAGTGTGATGAAAGATATATCTAGGTTCAGTATGCCTGCAATCTGCTTCGTAATTCGGCTTAGTAGTACCGCACCCATTAACTCAAGTCTAGGCAGGCTGATTTATTTTAATGGGGCTACTTTAAATGGGTTTCGATTCCTTCGTCGGCTTGAGTTCTTGCGTAAAGGACTGCTGCGTAGGCCCAGTTACTTGCGTCACAGAACCCATGCAAACTGACGGTGGTTGTGGTGGCTATTCATCTTTGTACTTCAATTTTTGATGTACCGCTTAAATCGTGCCGACTTTTAAGAAATTCTGCTTTCGTCTCGACTGGCAATTCGTTATACCACTCCAATTTCTGCAACCACAGTTTCTGAAATAATATCTTAATTCGAATTGTAATTGGTGAGATTAGTCCTAAAGGATCAAAAATCCTACTTGCTTCGGATAATGAGCTTCTTTTTGTATCGACCTTAAATGGATTAATATCGGCTTGGAAAATAAATCTATCGGTCGTAGAATCCCATGCTATTCCTTGTAATTTGATGGACTCGTCATGATTTGATAGCTGCCTTATGCGTTCATTGTCGTGATGTTGAATTTCTTCTCGAACTAATTAGTGGTTTGAAGACATTTTCCTCAGGGTAAACCCTTCACTGCTCAAAACTCAAAGAATGCTGCTCTTTAACTCCTGTAATTGTTGTAGATTAGAAGCACCCGTCATTAGATCATCAACATAGATGTCCTTCTCGATAACTCGCGATGTTTCTGTGCATTTGCTTCTATTAAGATGAGCCAGTTCCATCAGACATCTGGTGACCATAAACGACGCAGAAGCCGTCCCATATGTGACCGTATTAAGCGTGAACGGTTTGATGCATTGCTTTTCATCTCGCCATAATATCAATTGACGCCTTGCATCTTTCTTATGGATGGCGGTACATCTCTATATCGCTAACAAGTACGAATCGATGTTGCCGAAATCGTAACCCAATATCGAATAAATTCGATTGTCTGGAAGGCCTAATCGCAGATCCAATGGTTGTATGTCGACTTCCGTCATGTGGCCCAGTTGCTGGTACTCGTTCATAAATACGCAGTATCGTTTAAAGTGGTCATCAACCTCAAATTTTCTTTCCATGGCAAGCAATCTGGATCGCGCTATGTGGTACGTTTGACTTATCTTCTTCTGATTGGTTTTGAATGGTAGCTTGGTGATAAATCTGCCTTCCTGTGTTCTGGTAGTGGTAAATCGGAAACATTGCTCACATGCTTCTTCCTCTGCTGTGTACTCCTCCTTAGAAGGCGGAATCTCTTCTATTTCCCAAAATCTACGGAGAGTTTTGTCGATATTCAATGCCGTAGTGAATGACTTAATTTGTTCTGTTGTATTGTTATCTCGATGAAGACCACCAATCACCCAGCCTAACTTCGTGTTCTGCGCTACAAGATTGCTATTTCCAATTTTTTGATGGCCATCATCCCAAAGTTCAAAAATGATATCAGCGCCAAATAAGATGTCGATTATCGCGGGTTTGTGGAAAGATGGATCAACTAATTTGATTCTCTTTAATTCATTGAGCTGCCTGATATTCACTGGATTAGCAGGTAGTGACGATGTTATCTTGGGAAATAATAAACGCTTTAAAATATTCCATTGGCTTGTTGCAGAATCGTGATGTTAAACGGATTTGATCTACGCCATTTGAGTTCATCGATGGTAGTAAATGTGTAGCAGACTTATATGTAGACTACACGAAACAGTGTTCATATCAAGGGATTCCAGCAGCATACTATGAGATTTACTCTAAAATGTTTAATCAAGTGTTCAATATAAATTTCTTTATTCATAAAAAGGACGATGGGAGTTGTGTGTCTGTTACAAAATTGCAGATAATTCCGGAAAAGATGGATTACATGAGAAGTATACGTTACACTTAGAGAAGAGAATCTCTTAAGATTTAAAAAAAAAAAAACGATACAAGTAAATTGACTGACTGAAACTGTTTGCAGCTTATGATTTACAAGCTGCTCTTGAAACTCCAAAAAGATATGTTTTAGTATTCAGCTACACATCAAAACTTAATAACTTCAATTTCCCTATAAGTGAACTTGGACCTGACCATACAGAATGTTTCCTGTGGCATAAAAGTAAAGCTAACCGAAGAGCTGATAAGATAGGGTAGAACTACATTTTATTGACAAAATAATGGCAGACTAAAATGGTTCAATGGTATATGCACTGATAACCCGAAATACCAAAAAGAAAGGCAAACCATATATTGTAAATGAAATGAGTTACATGGAGTTTTTCTGGATGTGAAATTTAGCAGAAGATTTTGGTTTCAATACCAAAAATTTGAAGACTTTTGAAATCAAGATCTTCAAGAGTTTTCAGGACGAACCAATAAAAATATTTATTAAATATTCTTACCAATACAAGCGTGCCACCGGTTAATCCATTTTTGCATACACATCTTATAGGTTTCGGCCGGGATGGCATTTAGTGTATTCAGCGAACAGGGAGCCAAATCTGATGAGTACGTTGGCTGAGCGATGAATTTTTGTTTCGTGTTGGGCCAAATTTTCAGTCACAATCAAACTGGAATGTGACAAAGCATTATCGTGGTGAAAAATCCATGAATTGTTTGCCCACAAATCCGGCCATTTTCGACTAATTGCTTTACATAGACGCCTCAACACGGCCAAGTAGTATGCTTTATTGACCGTTTCACCTTCTGGAACGAATTCATGGTGAACCACGGAAAATTCGTTGTTCAATTTTTTTTTTCATAGTAAAAATCGCCAGACAAACTCTTCGCGTCGTAAACAAACGGCTGCCAAACTCACACTAATAGACGTATTCTGCTCAAACGTCACACGAATGTCAAAGAAGAAGGTTCTGCCAACCTAAAAAAAAAAATTGTATCGATTCGGTTTACACGCGCGGTATAAATGAACCAGTCCGGGTCAAATTTGAACAGATGGTAAAAACCGGGACTTCACTACTATCAACCGCACTAGTGCATGTACTCGACACATCAAATGAAAAAGAACTGAGAAAAGCGTTGTTATAAGACTCAGGATGACAAGGCTCATTCATTACCGAAAGTTGTGTTCAGAAGTTGAAATTAAAGTGAAAAATGCCAAGTTGGCCGTAACGGGCATAGGACTACCAATGGCTACACAAAGAGTTCATTATCGCTAGCAATATCACCGTGGAACAAAAGTTAGCAATTTTTTTCAAATTGAAGCCTATATCCTATTAAAACTAATAGCCAAACAAGCGGCAACTTCTGAATTCAGCGATATCAGGTATCTCCAGGAATACGAATTGGCAGATCCTTACTTCTATAAAGAAATAGATATCATTATTGGCAAAGCTGTAATCCATATCAAAAATAATATTTACGTAGACGAATTGATGACAGGAAGTGATTCAACTGAAGATAGCATCAGGTTATGTCATGAAATAGATACAATATTGTCCAGGTTTTATTCTCAGAAAATGGCTTACTGACGACGGAACACTACAAAGAATCGTACCCGACCAACCAACCAAATGAACGTGTCGGAGATAGAAGAGTCTAACGCTACCAAGGTCTTGGGCCTACACTGGAATCCCAAAACCGACTGTTTCCAGTTTAGAGTAAACCTAAACTCTCAACCAACTATAATTCAAAACGTCAGATCCTGTCAGAAGCAAGAGGCCTATTCGATCCTTTAAGTTGGCTTGCTCCTATAACAATTAAGGTTAAAATATTTTTCCAAATTTTATGGCTCAAAAATCTAGGATGGGATGATACCATAGAATAATTACTAAAGAAGCATATTTTGTATGAGTCAAAGATACCTAAGAAAATAATTTCAAATATTTTAAATTCAGTTTTTGAAATTTTATGAGACGGAGATAATAATTTCTATTTGCCTCTTTATATCATTCATGTTTTAAATATACAAAACGAAATGTTTTGAAAATAATTGAAATATCTACAATAATACGAATACAAATACTAGAAGCCACACCCCTTACAATTTTTGTTAATTTTCTATCATTTAGATTTTGCCTTTGTATAAGCAAAACCAAAATAAAACACAAAATTATGAATCGATTCAGAGTGTGTGACGAAACGACTACTAGACGAATATCGTGAATTTGATTTTTTTTTTTGAAATAGAATGAAGTGTTTTTAATTGTTGGCATTTTGCTTTATAATTCCTGAAGAATAATTTGGCAAAAAGTAATTACTCTAAAATTTAAACGAAAATTTAATTTCTGAAAAATGAAGATTTAATAATCTTCCTTTTCCAGAATTGTGTGTTGAAATATTCTGCGAAATGGAAACTTTCATTCTAATTTTAATATTAAATCTCCATTTTCCAGATAATTTTAAATTTTCATTTTCAAGCGAAAATATTTGTATTAATTCCAGCGCGCGGCTCTTAATTCGCCATATTCCAATAATCTATCTTTTTTGGATTTAAGAATCACATTTCCATCGTATTTGTCGAATTTCATCATAATCGGTTAAAAACTATAGCTAATCTTCCATATTCAAAAACTTCTTCTAAAAATCATTTTACAGTTACATTTCCATCGTACCTGTCGATTTTCATCAAAGCTGTTTTTAAAATAACCAAGTTCCATCAATTTCATATGAAAATCATTCAATAATCCCATTTCCGTCTTAGGTCTCAAAAATCATAATAAATTAAGAAATAGCCAAGTTATAGGCCAATTGGCCCTATTCCAGAAGAATATCCAAGAATTCCGTTTGCATCATACCTGTCGAATTTTTTCATAATTGGTAAAGAAATAGCCAAGTTACAAGCTTTTTAGGCATATTATAAAACTTCACATAACAATCATTTTATCATAATCCCAAAAGAAATGGCCAAGTTACTGGGTAATTCGCCATATTCCAAAAATGTACTCAAAAATTATTTAACAATTCCATTTACATCGTACCTGTCAAATTGATAAATAGCTTTTTGGATTAAACGTGCATTTGCCTTTCAATTTGTTTTCTCATACGATATTTGCCAAATATGCAAATTTGCCAAAAATATTTTGATGAAACGTAATTTTGTCAAATAATGTCGTTTGTTATTTCATACAAAGCCCGTAATAAAATTGATACACATCCCGGTTTGTAAGCGTTGGCGAGAATTCGAGAAGTAATTTTGTAATCGTGTTAAACAAAGGTTACACATGCGAAAAGAAATACATCTGAATATAACATGCAACATGCCAACACCAACAAAAATGTCTATACAAGCCATACAGTACAAAGACTTAAGATATAAAAAAGTACGCTATAGTATATTTACATAATCTACACAAACCTGATTTTGTTGTTGTTTAAATATTATATGAAAAAAAATTCGGGGTGGGCTGTGTCGTCTACACGGCCGTAGGTGTTTTGGTTGATAACGTTTATAAGATGTTGAGATTAACTATTTTAATATAATATAAATTATACGCCACAATTTCTTTACTCACAAAAAATTGCTTCGATCAGAAGAGGCGTTCTCCCCCTACAGTGCTCTCAATCATTGTCAATCGTTACTTTGCCGTTTGTAATTTTAATTAAAATTTATGTGGAGATTAATTATTTTACTTTAAACTAAATTATCTGCCACAGTTTTTTATGCACAAATTAGCACCAGAATTACTCCAATCAAATGAGGCGATCTCTCGCTATAGTGCAGTCAAGCCCTGTAAATCGGTATTTTGTAGATTTAATTTAATATGGAGATTAATTATTTTAATTTAAAATAAATTAACTACCACTGTTTCTTTACGCAAAAATTGACTTCAGAATTGCTCTTCAGAAAGGCAAAATTTCGTGTCAATTGTCTGAACATGCAGTGTAAGACGTTATCACGTCAAAACCAATAATATAGAGTACATTTTTTTGATTGGCTCTGTGTAAAGTGCGAACAAGACGGCTTGTATAAACATTTTTGTTGGTTTTGAACATGCATTCTCACACACACACACCACTTCTGATCTCTTTAAGTTAATTTCGATATGCGGACTCTTTCTGTGCTTTTTTATCAAAACAAAAAATAATAAAATGAATGATCCGAATCCGATTGTTTTGCGAAATGTAAGATCGTAATAAAGTCAGATTGATAATACACGTGTACGTATAAATGTAAATGCAAAATTATTAGTCGTGTTCCAGTCGACCACTTCAAGTACTTATGAGTACTTAGGTTTGTGTCTTTGCTTAAATTTAACTACTCGTAACTGCTCTTGCCAGAATGCAAGAGCAGTTACGAGTAGTTAAATTTAAGCAAAGACACAAACCTAAGTACTCATAAGTACTTGAAGTGGTCGACTGGAACACGACTATTAATGTATTTTATTTTCTATCACAGAACAGGTCATTCGCCTTTTTGTATTTTGATTATTTTACTGCTTATGTTTTTGTTGCATTTTTTTCTCCATCTAATAGAGTTTAAATGTAGATACGTTTGCGATTCCGAATGTATAATATTATAGTTTTTAGATGAATGGAGGAAAAATCAAGATGATAAACTAATTTATTAAACAAAAAAAAATTGTAATAATTATTAAATAAATATTCATTGTATTCGTATTGAATAACAAATGATGAATTTAAATGTACTTGAGTATAAGCTAAATTTGATTTGCACGCACTAAACACGATTAACTATATATTCTTCCTTTTAAAGTTCTGTAGAAAAATTGAGAAAAAATAAAACCATCACATTTTCTGTAAATGATTGCTCAAGTTCTTGTACCTATCATGAAAATGAGTGCGAGCATTTTTCTTTTATTTGTGAAGGTCGTTAATGTGACCTAATTTCTTCTTCATGATATTAGCAACATTAATTGTTTTCAATATTTTCTGGAATTTTCTCAATCAACGTAGTAAATGATTCAGATGACAATGTTACACTGTAAGATAAACCAATTCCCCGACATTAAGACTAACCAATTCCGGCTAGATAAGAATAATGAGCGAAGTTTGAACTTACGAGTATGTCAGTGTATTTATGAAAAAAAATATTAGTTACATGATATGTATTTGTATATATATTTATGTAATTCTCTTAGACCAAAAAACGTACATATGTAAATGTAAAAGATTTACATCAGTTTTGCGTATTCTTTGATTCAAAATTTTTTCAAAAATTGTTTTTTTTTATGTAAATCAATTTTGATAAATTGAGATTTTTTCCTAAATTTTCCCACACCTTTCAAATTATTTCAATTCAGAATTTTGAATTTCTGTAGAAAAACTTGTCCAATACTTAACACTAGCATTGGTAAATGTCAATTATAATTATAATATAACACGCGAAATACCAGTTATTCAATCCCAATTTGGAAACCGTAGAATTCACTGATAAGTGAGCCGATCACCCGACTGCTGGTCGGGTGTCCCAGTAGTCATGTGGTCCTCTTACTTATCAGTGAATTGGATGATGTCCAAATTGGGATTGAATAACTAGTAGAATATATAGTGCAATTGTTGTAAGTTGTCAAATAACAGCAAAATGCTTTAGCTGCTGTAAAATGCAAAAGAATTCAAGAAGGGAAAAATTTTCAATTTCAGATCATGTACAAGTGGAAAATGATATAAGTTAAAAATTTAAATGAAATGCAACAATATAGGTTAATTGTTTTAAATGAACATCAAGATCATATGAGTGTCAAATTTATTATTTTTTATTTCAGAAATTATTATATTTTTCACTTACTTAAAGTTTTTATCCTTTTTGAAGCTATGCTAATTTATTTTTAGTCTTTGGATTTGCTTGTTGTCGGTTTGTTATAGACCATGTGGATTTTTTTCTTATTAATACTAGAATAAAAATTAATTAATATTTTGATATGGTCATAACAAGGCCCATCAGCTTTTAAAGGCTTTATGCCTCTCTCGGGAAAATCTCTTTCAATTACCGCTATGCATGTTTCAGTTGTTTTAATTAAAACAAATATTTGATGGCAATCATTTTTCAATATTTGCTCAAAAACTAAAAGACATGTGTATGCTTCTTCGTCATACTTTGTTGTCGGTGCTTTTAATGATCCAAAATTATTGATTTTTTCAAATTTTTTCAAATATGAAAGTATCAGCTATTGCAGGAATTTCTTCGTTTTCTTTTAATAGCCTATACTGGCTTTACACCGTAGATAGTATAATAGCAAAATAGTATAATACTATTTTACTATCTACCGTAGTCAGTTTTAAACCGCATAAAATATTCATAAAAAACAGAAAATTATAACAAAATAATGAAAAAGAATAATTTCAAAATACACTAATACGTTTCTAGACTAATTTATCAATAATCCACTGTCAAAATTTTCCTTCTACAATAAAATAAAATAAAATATAATAGGTATGTATTAAAATTTGATAGCTATCAAATCAAAATATTATATTTCATTTTTGCTATTATACTATCAAAACATCGGTTTGACACCGGATAGCAAAGTAGTATTATACTATTTTGCTATTATACTATCTACGGTGTAAAGCCAGTATTAATCCGACATTCAACACAATTTATTTTTTTGAACCACAATAGCCTGCATAATAAGCTACTATAGGAGCAAGAAATGATGTCTCTTGTTACAGAGGAATTACATCAATATCAATGTTTGGATTTCCTCAAAAATATGAAAATAATTTCCAAGAGCGAGAATTATTTTAAGTTTGTTAAAGGCCTGCTATTAACAATAAACGCTCAAATAATGTTAATTGATTATTTAACAGCGACTCACGGTGTAGATTTTATTTTAACGGGGAAAACCAACCAGGACTGCCTGGAAATTTTTTTTTCTCGATTACGGGGTAAAGGCGGTTTCAATTACACTCCTACCAGCAACGAAATTGGTATTCATTTCGCCAATATTATTTGCACCAAACTATTATTCAATAGTGAATATTCAAATTGTATAGAGGATGAGGACAACATGGTGGAATTACACTGGGAAAATTTTCAGGATCTTTACAAAGAAAGTTTAATTCAACAGGATGAAGACGACTCTATTCATGACGAATTTTTAATTGTTCAAGAGCCAAACGCAGGAAGCAGTCTCCTTCAAAAAAATGCGATTTCGTATTATGCAGGCTATTGTGCGTTCAAAAAACTTAATTGCAGTGAATGCCGAAATAAATTGCTGAAAGATAGTGATGAAATTTTAACGGCAACTGATACTTTTATCTTTGAAAAAAATTTCAATAAATCGTCAACTTTTGGAGCATTAAAAGCACCGACACCAGAATATGCTGAGGTAGCACATACCTGTTTAAACATTTTTGAGCAAACATTCAAAAATAATTGTCATTTGCCAAATATCTGTGTAGAGGCAACCGAAAAGTGTATAACTCGAATTGAACGAGATTTTCCCGGATTTATTCCCGGAAATGATGGTGAACCATGCTACGACCATATAAAAAAATTAATACATTTTTTTATTCTAGTCTTAAATAGAAAAAATTCGAAATGGTCTCTTTTAAAAGGTCAATTTTCGAATTCGAAAACTAAAAATAATTCAGCAGCGACACACGCTTCTAAAAGATTAAAAATATTAACCAATTAATAAATAAAATTTACTAAATAAATATAATAATTATCATAATTATTTACTAATTGAATATACTCGTTTTTGTTTTATGTTTAATAATTTAATTTTGTTTGTGGAACTCATGGTGATGAGTTTGATACATTTGCAGTACAGTGTGATTTTTGAATAACAATACATCTTATTCTTCCAATAGACGAAAGATTTATTTGATTTTGTCTGTTTCAACCATCTACCATAGAATTCATTCTTTTATTATTCATAAACGATATAATAACGATATCGTTAAATGCAAAGTTTAGTTTTCCGGTTTCTTTTTGATCAAAATTCAAAAGCTTATGATCAAAGCCATAGCGTTACAATGTTTATAACGTAATGTAGCTTTATAAGCCGCGTAATTCTAAGGTGATAGTTGTATATGCAAAACAGTTTCACTAATCTTATTTTTGATCATTAAATCATTAGCTCAAAAATCATAATAATAAGAAAAAAAAAAAATCGTTATTCCTTGGTTTTCATTCAAAAAATTTATTCATTTTGTATGACCGCTTTTATAACACGATCTCGACTGTTTTTGTCACCTACATATAATCTAGTTAAAAAGGTAAGAATAAATCCTTTTAATTTTGTGTTCAAATCAATATGGATAGGTTCATAGTCATAAACCAATAGATATTTATTTTTATTACGATATTTATATTTTCGTTTATGCAAATGATTTGCATAGTTGATTTCCTTTTTTGATCTAACCCGTAAGAAAATTTAAAGTTATTATAAATTTCAAAACCGGAAAACGAAAATAATTTTACAGATACATACTTATTATGTAGGTACATCTACATACATATATTACATAATAATATATAAATTGTACCCATACAAAAATTAAAGCATACATTTTTGTTTTGCGATCATAGATCGATTCATAATAATCTAATCATGTACATTTCCTTCTAGCGATGTACATTTATTTATTTATTTATTATTATTATAATACAATCTGTGGACCATAAATCCAGTGTCGATTGATAATCAACATTATTTAAAATGATTTATGACTTGTTTTAAATACATTGAATTTACAAATATTTTTTAAATTTTCCGGTAGGTTATTGAAAATTTTTGGCGCCAATATTGGAAATGAATTTTGGTAGTTCGTTGTTGTAAATTTTTCAAGCCGTATATACTGCTTATTTCTCAAGTTGTAATTGACAATAACATTAGACTGAGTAGCCTTAATAGAAAAAAATGCTTTCATTTCTTTGTACACAAACAAATGACTAATAGGGAAAATCTCCAAGAACTTAAACAAAGGCCACGACGCCGATAGCCTCTGCGTGTTAAGCATAATTCGTATAATGTGTTTCTGAGCAACAGCAAGTGTATGAGTTCTAGAATTATAAGTCCCTCCCCAGCATACTATTCCATACGATAGCCTCGATTCAACCAGCGCATAATAAATATTTCTTAAGACTGCTATCGGACACATTGAACTCAAAATATAAAATTTTCGTATCAGGGCACACATGAAATTACGTAGAGTTTCGATATGTGGTAACCAACGCATGGAAGTATCCACAAACAGTCCCAGGTACTTAAACTTTGAAAACGAATTCAATTTTAAAACAATCAGCACAACAGGTTATGTGATCACAACTTAAATCATGGTAAGTGACGTCTGGGTCCATACCCACATCATTATTAAGTTTAAAAAAACATACCTTTAGTTTTATGCTAAGAAACATTGAATGAGCAATACACCATTTTCTCAGACATCTTAGATCAGAGTTCATAGAGTGAATGTTATTACTTTGTAACTGCTCATTGTACATAAACACTAGATCATCGGCAAAAGCTATCAACCTTGACGAAAAATTTAAATAAAAAATAGAGTTTAGGTAGATCAAAATAAAGCTTGGGGCCTAACACGGAACCTTGAGGAACACCATCATTGATAATTTTACGCTCACTAAAACATCACCTATCTTAACTACTTGAGATCTATCAGATAGATAAGAACGAAACCATTGTAAAGTAAGACCCCGAAACCCAGCATGATTCAGTTTTTGAAATAATACTTCATGGTTAACCATATCAAAAGCTTTAGTTAAATCCACAAAAATAGATACAACTGATTTTTTCTTATCAAGACCTACATACAGGAAATTAGTGAATTCTAACAAAGCCCCTTCAGTACTTTTACCTTTTCTAAATCCAAACTGCATGCTATGCAAAAAATTTGTTTTATTCAAAATACTATCTACTATTCTACTCTTCGATGTGCTTTCTTTTCAATAATTTTAGAAAACACCGATAATAAAGAAATCGGCCTGTAATTTGCAATATTAGATTTATCTCCTTTCTTAAAGGGATAACTAGACTCTCTTTCAGTTTGTATTTACATTTATATTCCGCTTATTTATTTGAATATACTCGTATGTTCGAACATTTGATTTTTGCTAAAATAAGAATGTTCTCATTAAGGGACCCGTTTAAGTAACAAACGACATTTGACAAAGTTACGTTTCGTCAAAATATCTTTGGCAAATATCGTGTGCCGGTGGCACATCGTTGCCCCGGTGGCACAGTGGTCAGCATGCTTGCTTTAAGCTCCGGAGGTCCCGGGTTCGATTCCCGGCGAGTGATGAAAAAATTACGGCTGGTTTATGTAGGATCAATGAATTAATCATTCATTATCCGTTAAAAATAATGATTACGAAACTTCATAACGAAGCGGCCAAATCCCTCTATGGGATGTAGCGCCAGCGAATAAAAAATAAATATCGTATGACAAAACAAATTGAAAGGCAAATGCACTTTTAATCCAAAAAGCTATTTATCAATTTTACAGGTACGATGTAAATGGAATTGTTAAATAATTTTTGAGTACATTTTTGGAATATGGCGAATTACTCAGTAACTTGGCCATTTCTTTTGGGATTATGATAAAATGATTGTTATGTGAAGTTTTATAATATGCCTAAAAAGCTTGTAACTTGGCTATTTCTTTACCAATTATGATAAAATTCGACAGGTATGATGCAAATGGAATTCTTGGATATTCTTCTGGAATAGGGCCAATTGGCCTATAACTTGGCTATTTTCTTAATTTATTATGATTTTTGAGACCTAAGACGGAAATGGGATTATTGAATGATTTTCATATGAAATTGATGGAACTTGGTTATTTTAAAAACAGCTTTGATGAAAATCGACAGGTACGATGGAAATGTAACTGTAAAATGATTTTTAGAAGAAGTTTTTGAATATGGAAGATTAGCTTGTAACTTGGCTATAGTTTTTAACCGATTATGATGAAATTCGACAAATACGATGGAAATGTGATTCTTAAATCCAAAAAAGATAGATTATTGGAATATGGCGAATTAAGAGCCGCGCGCTGGAATTAATACAAATATTTTCGCTTGAAAATGAAAATTTAAAATTATCTGGAAAATGGAGATTTAATATTAAAATTAGAATGAAAGTTTCCATTTCGCAGAATATTTCAACACACAATTCTGGAAAAGGAAGATTATTAAATCTTCATTTTTCAGAAATTAAATTTTCGTTTAAATTTTAGAGTAATTACTTTTTGCCAAATTATTCATCAGGAATTATAAAGCAAAATGCCAACAATTAAAAACACTTCATTCTATTTCAAAAAAAAAAATCAAATTCACGATATTCGTCTAGTAGTCGTTTCGTCACACACTCTGAATCGATTCATAATTTTGTGTTTTATTTTGGTTTTGCTTATACAAAGGCAAAATCTAAATGATAGAAAATTAACAAAAATTGTAAGGGGTGTGGCTTCTAGTATTTGTATTCGTATTATTGTAGATATTTCAATTATTTTCAAAACATTTCGTTTTGTATATTTAAAACATGAATGATATAAAGAGGCAAATAGAAATTATTATCTCCGTCTCATAAAATTTCAAAAACTGAATTTAAAATATTTGAAATTATTTTCTTAGGTATCTTTGACTCATACAAAATATGCTTCTTTAGTAATTATTCTATGATGATACATTAACAGACGATGAAAAAGCAGAATGGCTGAAATACGGTAGAACCTAGTGAAAGTAGAAAAAAATGAGATAGGCAGACATATACATAGGTACAACTTCAGACCCCAAGTTAAAAATGACATGGGTTTTCAGATGCTTCCAAGTACACATATGCAGCAGTTGTTTACAATAAAGAAATGAGACCTAATGGAGAGTCAATCGTGAGGCTACTCACAGCAAAACCGAAAGTAGCACCAATAAAACAAATATCAATTCCGCGTCTGAAATTGTGTGAAGCATTGCTGTTAAGCAAACTGTATATTTCAACCAAACAAGCATTAAAAACCAATATCACCGAAATCAACAAAATGAAACACCTTCGCAGGTAATAGGATAGGCGAGATACTAACGCATATGAACAGACCTCAGTGGAGACATGTCAGTTCAGAGGACAACCCGGCAAATTATGCATCCAGAAGAGTTGACTCAGACAAATTACAGGAAATTAACTTATGGTGGAATGGCCCAACGTGGCTAGATCACTGCAATAATTGGCCAACAGTAGTAAGAAGGCAATGTATTACGACCGAAGAAATCCGAAATCAAGCAATACACATTCAAATTCCATCATTTAATGTAATAGATACTTTGATCGAAAATATGTCAAATTTCAGTAGAATAGTTCGAATCCTGGCCAACCAAAACCACCATCTACAACATATATTCTTGCAGCAGAACTCTAAATCTAAATTTGGTGTCTTCCGTCACCTACAATCCAAACATTTTGCGCATGAAATTAAATGCGTCGCATCCAATAAAGCCTTATCAACCTCCAGTAGCTTGAAATATGCAAACCCCTTTCTGGATGAAATAGGTATTTTACGAGTTGGTGGGAGAATAAAACACACAGCAATAACCCGTGACGTCAAGCATCCGCATATTTTAACAGCAAAGATAAACTGGCTGAAAGAATCATAAAGGAAAATCACGTAAGATATATACATGCGGATCACTCATTAATGATAGCCATACTACGTTATAAGTATTGGATCGTTGGATGTAGAAACTTGATTAGAAAGGTAATCCACAGCTGCATAAAATGCACGAAGTTTAGTGCACGAGAACTCAACCAAATAATGGGTGACTTACTAAATCCAAGAGTAACACTGATTAGACCATTCCACAAATTTGGGAGTAGATTACGCAGGTCCAATTAAAACTCATTTAATTAGAGGAAGGGCCCAAAAGTCTTTCAAAAGCTACATTTGTATCTTTGTATGCATGGCCATTGGCCACCAAGGCTGTGCATATCGAGCTTGTCTCAGACCTCACTACAGATGCCTACTTGGCCGCACTCGGCAGATTCGTGGCTCGTAGGGGAATTTGCAGTGAGATCCATAGTGACAACGGAATCCTAGTTATTTTTTTTTTGTTTGGTTTTATATTTTTCTGTACGGTAATAGCTCGTTTGCCGGACACTTTTTTCTGTACCGTAATGAATCGTTTTCCGGACTGAAATCAATCACGTACACATTGATTTTCGGTATAGTATGAAATAAAAGTATTTTATGCATGTCTCAGTAATTTTACGAAATAATCCAAAGTATTCTAATCATCATAAAAACTTTAATTTTGATCTCAAAATATGTTATAAAACGATTAAAACACAAAATAATTTATATACGTAATTAAACCAATCTTTACATTTTATGTAATATAATACGTTACTTACATAAGAGTAGAAGTAGCAGTACAACATACGTTATATGAATTGCAAGAGCAAAGCATAAAATGTATGTATATTACTATTTAATTTAATTTTGCTGATTATAAATTCTTCTCGCAATTCTTGATTACAGAATATTCTAGTATTATGTTTAACGTTATGTTACATATATACAAATACTTGTAATAAAATATACAAACATAAATATGTACAATTTTCCAAAATAAAAACATGAAAACAGACAAAGGAATTAAATTCCCAAACATCATAAAATTAATGGAAAACCCAACAAGAGATAACAAAAAAAAAAATGTGGCATTCGACTATAATACGGTTTTAGACATTTTGTATTTCCAAAAAAAATTTCAAATGAATTTATTCCTAATTCCCGGTTGGTATTACAGATAAGAAAATACGAAAATCAGAAATCAATAAAAATTTTAACGATTTTTTAATTTAATGCTAAATTTCATTTTTTTTTTTTTTTAAATTTCACTTTTGAGCAAGATTAGGACTATGTATTTTTTTGGTCGTGCGGAGAGTCATCGAGATACATACAGATATTGTTATGTATCATTCAAATTTTCAACGCAGGCAAACAGTTTTATGGTAATTTAATTTTTATGTGTTATGTTTAAGCACGAATTAATTTAATTTATTATAGTACGATTTATGGTTAACTGGTAAAATTTTATTGTAGAAAGGTGTTGACATAGTAAACTTACTATTTTGTTATATAACACGGGTAGATTCTGATCTAAAGGACAAATTAATTAATTTAGTTTTTTGTGATTTTGAACTGAAACCCCTTCCCCAATATCACAATTGGTCACGAAAATATAAATCTTCCATTTAGAGCGGGCATGTATTGAACAGCAATCAAAGTTGCTTCCGCCATCGTGGGCTACTGTTCAGTTGATCTAAAAAGTAAATATTCGAGCAATTTAAATACTCGTTGGCGTCATACAATTACAGGTCTCAACACCTATTGATAGAGGTATCAATAATCGAAATCGGAGCATAATTCCAGAGTTTCGATTTTTAAAGCTCTGAATTTGTGGGCTATTGTTCAGTTGATTTTTAATAAAATTAAATTTTCCACAAAATGTCTAGAAATATTCGAGCAATCTAAATACCCGTTGGCGTCACAATTACAGGTCTCAACACCTATTGATAGAGGTATCAATAATCGAAATCGGAGCTTAATTCCAGATTTTCGATTTTTAAAGCTCTGAATTTGTGGGCTATTGTTCAGTTGATTTTTAATAAAATTAAATTTTTCACAAAATATCTAGAAATATTCGAGCAATCTAAATACTCGTTAGCGTCACAATTACAGGTCTCAACACCCATTGATAGAGGTATCAATCATCGAAATCGGAGCATAATTGCAGATTTTCCATTTTTAAAGCTCTGAATTTGTGGGCTATTGTTCAGTTGATTTTTAATAAAATTAAATTTTTCACAAAATGTCTAGAAATATTCGAGCAATCTAAATACTCGTTAGCGTCACAAGTAGGTGAAAGTGGGGGATCCCAGCTCAATCCCATTTGGGATGAATTTTTATATGTAAATTACAACAATACAAACGATTACATATGTTTTTTTATATGAAGATTACAGTAGAACCACGATAATTAAATCTCTATATAAAATGTAAACGTAAGTATATAATTTTATTAAAAATCCGTTGTTCAACTGTACATTAACTGTACAATATTTTTTTAAGACATTTTGTTAGATGGCAGCACAGTCATAAACTTTAAGCTTTGAACTTTTTAATATTAATTAACTTTTCGATAGATGGTGCACATTTCTTACAGTTTTATTATCAACCACGATAACTAAAACTCTATATAAATGTATCTAAAATCAGGTATTCAACTGTAAATTATTGTTATTTTCCAACTTTATCTGTAGATGTCACTTTTAAAAGCTTATTTTATGTACATGGTTGTAACTTGGTTCAATATACAGTTTTATTATCAAGCACGATAACTAAAACTCCATATAAAAATATTCAAAATCAGGTACTCAACTGTAAATTATTATTTTTCCAAGTTTATCTGTAGATGTCACCTTTTAAAGTTTATTTTATGTACATGGTTTGTAACTTGGTTCATCATATATTGCATAATTTAACTTTGATACAAATAGAATGGTAGTACCTACCTGCATTGTATACAGTTGTATCATCAACCATGACAACTAAAACTTTATAATATAAATTTATTCAAAAATCAGGTACTCAACTGTAATAAAATAAAAAATATTGATTATGATTAATTTCTGCCCATGTAAGAGAAAAATATTTGTATTGAAGTGTATTAACCTGATATATCACGTTTCATAAAAAATAAAATCATTTACATATACGTACATATAACAAAAATCATAGTGAATAAACTGCGAAGGTCATTAAAATCTAACACCACTAATTATTATACATGACTTAATATTTTGTTGGTAGCATATCATATTCATATGTTATGAAGTATAATCAGCTATATAAAAAATTAAAGTGAATAAGGTCATAAAAATTTATAAAAAATTTGAAAAGTTCTATTATTAGTCTTATTGCGTAAATATAGAAACGGTTGTGATAATTATTTTGTGAATTAATAAATTTAAATAAATAAAAATAATATCAGCATTGATATAGATTTGAGAAGCTGATTTATACGTGTTGTGATAAATTAAGAAAACTTTGATCAAATACTGTTTTATTGTGTATCAGTTTAAATACATATATTAAATTTAAATAAATAAAAATAATTTCAGCATTAAAGAAAAAGTAAGTTTAAATATATAAAAAGTTTTTATTATATTATTAGAAATATAATTATTATTTACTATACATATTACAGATAATTAATACTAAAATGAACAACTGCGAATTATGTTTGTCCACTTTTTCATCAAAAGAAAATCTAAAACGTCACCAGGAAAACCAGCATCCAGCAGAAAAGACGTTATGCGATATATGTGGATGTACATATATCAATAAACGAAAGCTGGATTATCACCAAAAGAGATGTAATCGTCTCTATATTCATAATTCGCAACAGCCAGGACCATCAAAAAGAAGTAAGATACATCAGGATGTCAGCAGCCTAGTTAGTCTGGATGATCATACTTTATGTAGTGTGTGTAAAGTAAGTGTAAATAGAAAGTATTTAAATAATCATTTAAGGTCTAATATTCATAAGGAAAATAATTTAAAGAAATATAATGAGGACGATGAAAATATTTATATTATAACATCTGCCTTTAAATCGAGAGTAATCAGCTACAGAGTTTTAGATATACCTAACGAGCATATTAGTTGTAATGATTTTCTGATTGCAGTAAAACAGAAAATTATTACATTAATAAAGCTTCAAATAGAAGTACTTAATGCTGTTAAGGTTAATTTCGAATTGTTTGGAATATATACTAAACCAGATCTAAAAGAAGATGAAATTATCACTTCTTTAAAATCTTTTAACACTAAAAATCGGATATTAACAAAAAGTTGCGATTTGGAGGAAGTATATTCTGAAACTCTTGATGTATTGAATACTCAGTGTGAAGAGTTTCAAGAAAAAGAATCTGGATGGGCACTACAGAAGATGTTATATATTGAAATAAATTTTAATAAATATAATCCTTTGAGAGGATCATCATATATGACTCTTCCAGCAATGTATTAGAAATAAAAATGCAATAATTAATGTTCAAAATTCTGATGAAGCATGCTTTGCATGGTCAATCATGGCTTCTAAATACCCCCTTTGTAAATAATTCATGTAGATGTAGTTCATATCCTCATTATAGTTCAGAACTAGTTTTAAATAATATTAATTTCCCAATGCCGTTAAAAGATATCCAACGATTTGAAGAGTTAAATAATATTAGTATAAATGTATATGGATTAGAAAGTAATCAAATTGTAGGTCCATTACATTATACAAGATGTAAAAAAGAACACCATGTTAATTTATTATTTTTAGAAGATGGTGTTAAAACACATTACTGTTGGATTAAAAATTTTAGTAAGTTAATTGGAAGTCAAATTTCAAAAAAAAAAATGTAAAAAATGGGTTTGTGATGGCTGCTTAACATTTTATTCTAGTGAAACAAATTTAAATCATCATTTACAGTATGGGTGCAATAAAATCAAATGTATTCTCCCTACTAAAGAAAATGATATTTTAGAATTTAGAAACTATAAACATAAATTACAAGTCCCATATGTGATATATTGCGACTTCGAAGCAATATTAAAACCAATTGATTCGTGTACTCTAAATCCTATAACATCATTTACTGAAAATATTTTAAAACATGAACCCAGTAGTTTTGGATATTACATTAAATGTTCATATAATGATAGTAAATCTAAATTTGTTACATACAACAGAGGTAGCGATTGTGGAAAAATTTTCATTGATAAAATAAAAGAGGATTTAGAAATTATATACAATGACCTACACATAAATCGAAAAATGAAAAAACTTTCCTGCACGGAGCAATTAAATTACAATTTATCAAATCAATGTCATATTTGTAACGGTGATTTTAATGATGATGAAAAACTATAAAGTTATGGACCATTGCCATTTAACAGGAAAATTTAGAGGTGCTGCGCATACTAAATGCAATTTAAATTATAAGATAGCAGATTTCGTACCAATATTTTTTCACAATTTAAGTGGCTATGATTCGCACTTTATCATAAAAGAATTAGGTTTTGATACGGAACAAATAGATTTAATTGCTCAGAATAAGGAGCGATATATTTCATTTACAAAAATGTTCAAAATTAATGAGATTAAAAAAATTAAATTGAGGTTTGTAGATTCATTTAAATTTATGGCAGCTAGTCTTGATAAACTAGCTAACAATCTTAACGATTCTCAATTCAATGAAGTTAGAAAGAGTTTTTCTAATCAAAATGAATTTAATCTTATAAAGAAAAAAGGTGTTTTCCCATACGATTATGTAGATAGTTTTAAAAAATATGATGAAACTGAATTACCATCCAGAAATCATTTTTTTAACAAATTACAAAATACTGATATATCTGATGAGCAACATAATCATGCTCTAAATGTATGGAAAACATTTAAATGTAAAAATTTAGGTGATTATTCCGACTTATATTTAAAATCAGATGTACTTATTTTAGCCGACATATTTGAAAATTTCCGGAAAGTTTGTATGCAAACATACGATCTAGACCCGGTCCATTATTTCACAGCCCCAGGTTTAAGTTGGGATGCCATGCTTAAATTCACCAAAATCAAATTAGAATTATTAAAAGACATTGATATGATCAATTTTATTAAAAAAGGTATTCGTGGCGGATTAACACAGTGCTCCAAACGATATGCTAAAGCAAATAACAAATACATGAAAAATTATAATAATGATATAGATTCTAATTTTCTTGTTTATTTAGATGCTAATAATCTATATGGCTGGGCTATGAGCCAATCACTCCCGTATGCTGATTTCAGATTTCTTGATTCAGCAGAACTTGATAAATTTAATTTCGATCATTTAACAGATAATGAATCAGAATCAGGTTATATTCTAGAAGTTGATTTAGAATATCCTGATCAATTACACCAAAAGCATAATGATTTACCATTTTGTATGGAAAATATACAGCCACCATACGAAAGTTCAAAACAAAATAAATTAATTGCTAACCTAGAACCTAAAAAAGCATACGTCATTCATCAAACAAATTTAAAGAAATGTATTAAAAATGGACTAATATTATCTAAAATACATAGAGTTTTAAAGTTTAGTCAAAAACCATGGCTCAAATCATATATAGATTTGAATACCGATCTTAGGACTAAAGCTCTAAATGCGTTTGATAAAGATTTGTATAAATTAAAAAATAATAGTGTTTTTGGTAAAACAATTGAAAATGTTGACAAGAGAACAGATGTAAGATTAGTATCACATTGGGAAAATATTGAAAACAGATTTGGAGCAAATACTTTGATCAGCAAACCTAATTTTCATTCTTCAGCAATATTTGATGAAAATTTGGTAGCTATTCAAATGAATAGATTATCGGTTACGTATAATAAACCCATTTATGTGGGTTTCTGTGTTTTAGAATTATCGAAAACTCTAATGTATGATTTTCATTATGATTATATTAAGACGAAGTATGATGATAATGCTTCACTTTTATATACTGATACGGATTCATTAATATATGATATTCAAACTATGGATTTTTATGAAGATATCAAGCCTGATTTAAATGAGAAGTTTGATACTTCTGATTATCCATCCAATAACATATATAATCTTCCATTAGTTAATAAAAAAGTTTTAGGAATGTTTAAAGATGAATGTTGTGGTAAAATTTTGACAGAATTTATTGGGATTAGAGCAAAATCATACTGTATAAGCTTAGAAGATGATAATGAAATAATTAAGAAAATAAAAGGTGTAAAAAAAAATGTAGTTTCAGATTCGATATCATTAAATGATTTTAAAAATTGTTTAAATAAAAATGATAATATAATTAGATCACAATTAAATTTTAGAAGTATTAGACACAACCTATATACTCAATTGTTAAACAAAGTAGCGTTATCAAATTTTGATGATAAAAGATTTGTAATTCCAAATTCATACAAAACTTTGGCATGGGGTAATAAAGAAATTGATAATTTTTATTTTAATTAGTTTAATAATACATTTTATATTTCTTAAATATAATATATATATAATACATTTAATGTCTTTTAGTTTTACATTAAAATATTAAACCAAAATTATATATTAAGTAGTTTTAATAATTAAGAAAATTTTAATCGGTAATAAAAAAAAATAAAAAAAAAAAAATATAAAGTTTAAATTAAATCTGTTTTATTTATCCACGAGTTATGTGATGATTCAAAACCTAGCCACTTAACATAAACTTGATTACCTTTCTTCTTCAAAACTTTCTCTACGAGGTAAGTGTCAGGATGATGTGTCTTTTGCAGCTCTTTTTCATAAAACCGGCCTGATATTAGCTGTCCCTTATAATCCTCAAGTAAATACGTTACAGGAAATTTGTTGTTAATACTAACAACTTTAAATATTTCAGTAGTCCAATTTGGAGTATAACCTTTTTCGAAAACGGTTTTAAATTTGCTAACTCGAACGAAATCCCCAACTTTAAATTTATTTTTTTGCATTAACTTAGGATATGTATACACTTGTTTTAAAATTTGTTTTTCATTTGCCATAGTAACTTCTACAGGTGCTAATTTAATTGTCCTATGTTTTTTATTGTTGTAATCTTTCACTAATTTTTTTAAAATATTCAGCCACTTGTAAGATCCTTGAAGACTAAATTTCCTCCACATATTTTCCTTAAGAGTTCGATTAAATCTTTCTACTATACATGCTTTTATTGGACTAAATGTTGAATAGTGGTTAATATTTTTCTGTTTCACAAGCTGTTTGAAATCTTTATTATAGAATTCAGTTCCCATATCCGTTTGTAGATTCTTTGGTACTCTTTTACTCTCATTGAAAATTTTTGTTAAAGCACCAACAATCATCTGTGATGTTTTTTTCTTTATAGGCTCAACCCAAGCAAATTTAGAAAAAGCATCGATTACAGTTAGAAGATATTTAAAACCAGCATTTTCTCTTGAATATGGAATCATTTCCACGAGATCTGCTTGCCATAAGTCATCAATACCCTTAATTTTAACATGTCTGCGTATAAAATTTTTACGTGCTGGCTTATGCAATTCATTCACTATTTGAATCCGACTCATTTTATGTAAGTGGATGAATTAATAATGAAAGCATATGAATTTTGGATTGGTATATATAAAATATTGTTTCCTCATAATGTTTAGGATTTATTTAAAACGAGAGATATCTTGGATTATGATCACTATAATATTCATCAAAATGAATGATCTTTAACATAATAAATGTTAGCTAATTTGCCCATAGTGTTGAAAACAGAGAAGTAGCGGAGTCGAAAACCATAATAAGATTGTTTTGAAATTAAATACTTTTTCTAAATAATTTTATATATAATATTGTTTTATTTATTTATTTATTTATTTATATAAAATGAACATTATATCTATCAGTTTTTACCATAGTTAAGTGTTCTTTACACAAATGGTTTAAATTTTGTATTTCTCGATCATTAAAAACGTTGAATCGCTCCGGCATAAATATGATGCTCTCATCAGTCTCTATTAGGATTTTCACGCCATATCTCGTGTTGACTGATTTGACTTCTTGTACCACGTAGTTTCTACCCACATCCAGATCTTCAAATTTGGTTATTTTTTTCTCAGCAAACCTTGGCACATTGTTGAGTTTTTCTAAAAGTTGTTGACGAATATCCATGGTTGGTTGGTTGTTAACAATCTTATGCTTACTATCAAACTGATAATTTTCAAAGAAGCTCACTATAATTTATACTTATTATGGTTTAAGTTGACTTTTAAACACGCGCAGTTTTTTCCAATCTTACCACATCAGCATAAATATTACGAAGTATCGATTAAATACAAACCTTTGTCATCATATCAAGTTACGTTCAATGATTTCAACATCCATATTCGTAAAATAAGGTCAATAAACATGTTTAATCATGGTTAATCAAACAAGTCAACATGTATATGTACATCACGTGGCCCCTCTGAAAACATCATTTTCAAATATACGAGAGTTTATCTAGATCTAGTATAGATTTGTACATTGTTCGAGTCACACACGAAAAGTAAAAAACCTCATTTAAATGGATTCACCAGTACATCGAGAGGAACAAGGAGATACATGCGGTTTATACGGGTTAGAAGGTGGAATGAATAAGGTGCAGAGTCGGTTAAAATCATTCGAGAAGTTATGGAACAAATGGTTCATCGATCCATTAGAACTATCTCGAGCTGGATTTTACTACACAGGCGTGGACGACTGCATCAAGTGTTTCAGCTGCAAAGGAGTTCTCGAGGATTGGAATATCACCAATGAAATATGGACGGAACATGCATTTTGGTTTCCCGCATGCCGACACGTTAAAAACATTAGAGGTGAAGAGTTTATCGATAACATTCAAACCAAATGGATTCAAGACGGTGTAATTCATTGTAAAAATAATATTTAAGAACTAAAAAATTGATTTGAAAAAAGTATAAATTGTTTTTATTCATTAATTTCTTAGTGTACGAGTACAAAGTTCATTTATTAATTTTTCCTTACATAAAACTGGTATTTCATTAAACAATCTTGAATAATTAAAATAGTTGTATCCTGTTACTGGCGGTATAAAAAAATCCTGTATTTGTAGAGAATATGTTAGCTGATCGAAACATTTTTCTTTGTATAAATAGAAATAATTAGCAACATCAGCCCATACTGTTTCGCTCCAGATAATGATTGATTGCAAAAATGATGATAAAGATGAGCAGCGTTCCCATTCTTTGGAATTTAAAACGATTTTCTTCCCTCCACTCGTAAATATAATACGTCTCTCATTATTTCTGCTGGTTAGCTTTACATCACAATTTCCATTCGTTTTTGGTAATTCAGCAAAGGAAATGCTACCATTGAAGTGGTTGTTTATTGTTGGTAAATTATTGAAAATTGTAGTCGTCCACATTTCAGCACTTAGTGTATGAAATATTGTATTTTTGAACAAGATTATAGTAGTTTCAAAAGTGTTAATATCATAACCAACATTTAGATAACTTGTATGTTGATCATTTAAAAAATATGTATGAGACAACAATAAATTAGGTAGGGTTGCCATCTTTTTTTTAATTAAATTATTAACGCTTTTTACTTTAAGCATATTGTTTGTGTTTCAAGGTAAATGTAAACTAGTTTTTCATAAAAATAACTTCCGTATTTATACTCTTCAAGAGTGGTACTATCTCTTTCATACATGTTAATAAAATCATATTTTATTCTTCTTATCGATGAACTTAAATAACCTTTCTACAAAATTCCTAAAACGTGATGAATCATGTTTGTTTTTGTTCTTGTAGTTAAAATCTTAGGAAATTCTTTTTTAAAAAGTTTCTTTATTTTTACATCATTTTCAATATGGTTTTTAACATTAAATAATTTTATAAATTTTTTCATTGAGTTACGTTTACATCTATTTAACAAATATACACAACAATATTGCCCACAAACTCCGGTGAATAAACTTTGTAATTGTTTATTATTGTATGTAATGCATTTACTGTTATATTTTAGAAATCTATTAATCTCAGGATATTTCGCTGGTGATCTTCCGTAAGAATCAAAAAATTCTCCACATCCATTTGATGGAAAATAAACAGCTAGCCAATGTTGCCCTGGTTGATTTGATTTGTCCGTATTAATAACATATAAAGCAGGTTTTGATTTAACCCTCTTTGGGATTGTGTTTATTGCAAAAACACCTTGAAAATACTTCTTAGTAAATTTATGTGTTTTCAATGCTTGTTGAATATCTAAAGTAGTTGTTGTATTGGCAATCATTGTGTACAGTACTAGTATAAACTAACTTTTTATTTAGGATATAAGAGGTATTTATATTATTAATAATTCGTTACAATATTACGATTTTTATCTATTTCTAGAGTTGTATCATATTCCAAGTACACTAAACATGTTTTAGTTGTCTTAAGAGCTTCCCCAAATCGTGCCTCGAGTCTTAAACTTCCTTGATTCATTAGAGAGTTGCATGATAAAGTACTTGACATGTCCGAAGTTAGATCAAAAGCTAACAGGAAATAACCATTCTTGAACATTTCTTTGGTAATCAAATTTCCTTGAGGTGTGTGTAAAATTCCACTCGATGTAAATATTGTTGAATACGCTCTAGCGTAACTGGACCCGTCTGCAAAATTCATTTCAATCGGTGCACTAGGAACTTGAACCCCATTTATATAAATTGCGAACGATGTTATTTTATTATTTTTAAAATTATATGGATTCTTAGATCTTTTCCCAGAATATGCATCATTATCTACCATTGTAAATATTAGATTTGTTGGGAGCTGTCCTAGAACAATATTATCTAGTGAAATTGAGTTTCCTCCGGCGGGAATTGTAAATGATTTAATTTCGTTACGCTTATAGTGATATTTTGCTGTTGTATTTTCAAGCATTTTATGGTGTGCAATTAAAATATTTGGATTTACATGAGCATGTCTCAAGTAAAGTGTAGCTTCTGTAATTTTGACAATCGAAGTATCTGTATCAGCACCGAGTAAATAAAATTCCGGTTTATTCAATGTTAACGAAATTCGTAAATCTACATTGTTTAATAATAGCAAAGGTTGATTGAGCATGTCAGCATGCAATTTTCCATATACTTCTACAATTCCACTGTTTTTAGTTAATGCTGTTCTTAATTTTAATCCATCGTTTTCAGCAAGATTATCAAGATTTTTTGTCTCTAAACTCCATCCTGATAATTGCAAATGTGTTTTGTATGCATCATCACCATAATTTAATAGTTGTTCTAAATATGCTCGATAACTGTAATTCCCATCTGTTGAATTTATATTCTTTCCGTTTAAAGAAATATTGACTTGATGAAACAGGGAATGCAGCATATTGTTAACTAAACTAGGCTGATCTTTGTCGGCCTCTACATATAATTTGCCATCATTTTTAGTTACTTGAAATTTCAGACATAAATTTATTGATGATAAATCTAAATATGAATCACCATGACTGTAACAAGCAAATTCAATAACCGACTGATTTTCTAAACTGGTTACAGGTTTGTATGCTACTTCTTCATTTTTTAAAATACTTGTTTGAATTGAAGGTGGTTGAAATAAATCTAGCTCCGATTTCATACATTCTGTAAACGCCATTATGTAAAAATATCAATAATCCGTTTCTTGTTTGTTTTATTTTTTAATATATTTTTTCTCTTTTTCACGCTGTCACGAACAACTCTCAACTGTTTACAACGGCTTTTCAAGCAGCCTTTTATTGATTTTTTAGCTCCTGTACCAGACATTTGTTTAATTTTGTCTGCTGCTTTATCTCGTAATTTATCAACCACTTGTATTGATCTATCACGAAGTATTTCATTAATCGGCTTTTGTGTCTGAAGAATGTCTGAACCAACTTGAAGTGCTTCACTTGTTAAGCCATGAAGGGCTGATGTTAATATTGGTTTTAAGTAACGGAATATTCCACCGAAAAATCCTCCTAATCCTCTTCCCTTTTGATATACTCTTTGAGATCGTAATAGTGGACCAAAATCTTCATTGTTATAGCCACCACCGCCGGATTGATTAGCGTAGTACTTTGCGTAATAGTTATCCATTTGTAATTAATGAAATCCGTAAGATACCTCTTTATATACCTTTGCGAAAGTGAAGTACTAGGTAGGTCATAAAAAGTCCATCTTTAAAATTAATTTGTTCACCAGTTTCATCAGTTATTAAAATACTGATCTCTGATATATTATACTTTTCAATGGGGCAATATTGAACATTATCTATTTGATATGATCGAGATATGCCTCTATCAACGTCTGTTCCTAGGGGATGCATATACAAGCATGATACAGATGCATCCCCAATAGTTCTCGGTTTGATTATATTACAATAAAAACACATGTAAAATGGAAATGGATTGATCTTAGTCTTCACATCAATATAATTATCTTTAATATTTTTTATTTTAGCTTCATTCTCTTTGGTTGCTTTGAAATTTTTAATTTCCATTTGAAAAGATTCTATAAACTCTGGCCATCTCGTTATTTTAATCTGAGAAAATATTACATCAAAAAATTCCACAAGTGTGTACTCTTGATGACATTTTATTAAAGGGTTAACACCTTTCAACGCTGGTAGCTGAATATATGGTTCTTCTTTGTTATAATTGATTCTAACTAATTCAGTTGATGAGTTATACCGATCAAAGAAATTAGCTTCTTCGATTGGTTGATAAAATTTAGGGGTAGTTGCATATAAAAATATTATTAATTCAACGTTTAAAGGAAGTATGTATTTTGATGGCGTTTTAATTGTAATTTTTGTTTGTTCACTTATGGAAGTATGAGCAACGTTAGTTAGACCAACATACCATTTCTCATTAGGATCCAAATTTATAGTGTTAGGAAGTTTAACCGTGAACCTCGATAATGAATTGTTTGGGTAATATTTTAAAGAACTGTTACTTAAAAGAGTTACGTGTGTGAAATTATCCATCACTGTTCTCATTAATAACTAATAAATTAATAAATAAAAACACCGATTTTATCCTTTATATAACTTTTTATTTTTATAATTTTTATTTCATTCTTGTCCAAGGATGTTTTCGTAAGCGTTCTTGTTCACTACGTTTTATTGTTTGAACTGTTAACGTACGTTCACTTTTCCTCTTAGGGGGGTCCTGAGATGATTGCATTGATCCTGGTTTTGGAGGCTGAAGATCTTTGCGGTTTTTAAAAATATATTTTTTTGTTGGAACAGAGATTGTTGCACCGTCTTTCATTTCAAATGTTCTGTACATGTTAGAGTCTGAAGAAGCTCTTTCCCGCAAAATTTCTTTTGGATCAATATACTCCTCAGAAACAATCCTATCATCATCATCACCATCATCATCATCATCAACATCAAATACACCGTCATTATTTTCAAATATTTCTTCTGTGTCTAATTGTGTAAAATCTGGTTTAGTTTTTTCATCAACATTTGTGTACACCTCTTCAACTTTAGGTATATCAGTTTGTGTACCAATATCAAAGCCTTCTGATGATGAATCTGTATTTGCTTCTTGGTCTGTATAAACAATTCTTTTAGTTTGAACTCCCACTCCTTGAACATGACGTATTGCTGGTTGATGCCAATTAAATTTATTCTTATAAGCATTTTTTCTTTTCATTGATGAATATGTTAATAAGTTCTGCCTATATAGATGCCACTTATTCAAATCAGTTAGTTTGTTGTTATGTAGAATTGATTTCATATTTTTATCTAATTCCGATAGTTTACTATCATCAATTAAATATTTTTTAATTTTTTCGAAAATTTCTGGTTGTATAACAATCATCCGTTGTAAATTACTCATGATGACTGATTAATTATTTGGCCTATCAATCCTGATAAAATAGTACCGATTAAAACGGGTAAGAATCCACCTTTTTGTACAAGAATTTTACGCTTTGAAGAGAGACCCAGTTTTGGACAAGCCAAGCTGCGAAGTTCTCTTTTATACTTTTTTAATTTTGTTTTACACTGTTTAGAAATTCTATTGTTTCCATTTAATGTGTTCAGTGATATTTCACATAAAGTTTTTATAACTTCCGGGGGACAGACCTTAAGTAGCGCTTTTCTCGTTTGTGGGTTACACTTTTTTAGCACATGTAGAATATGTTTGTTTGCCTTCAATCGTTTCATTTTTTATACACACGTTTTTATTTTCAAATAAAATAGTTGGACAATAACATGTAAAATAATCTTTTTTTAAGATATCTGTACGGAAACGAAATAAATCATTGGCTGACTGTGTTAAATCAAATAGTAAATAACCGTGAGCTCTCGAAGTAGCCTCGTTATATACCCTCATAAGTTCTGCTGTGTTTTCAGGGTATATTTGTCTTGCTAGAGAACAAATCTGAGATCTATCTCTGGGATTTTTAAAAACTACCAGATATTTACAATTTAAAGAAATATCTCGACAATATTTTGCTTGGTGAAACACATTCTGAGTTACTAAAATAACTGACAAATTATTATGATGTGAACCTTTGGTAAAAAGTTCGCAAATATTTTTATTATAAGCTTCTGTCATTAGATCATCTAATATTATGATACTTCCGTCTTCACAATTTTCAAAAGTGTCTGGGATATTTTTTATAATTTCTATCTGATTTGTTTCATAGATATCTTGTGGTATCGCTTTTGAGTTTCCATTACACCATACAATTTTATTTACTTTTCTACCATCATTCAAATGTTTTAATAAATTTATAACGAAAGTAGTTTTTCCACACCCTGATGGTCCGGCAACCATCATTGTAAACGGTCTAACAATATACATTATTCTAATGTAACATACAATAAATGCGTACCCTTTTATAACTTCTTAATAGAAAATAATTTTATTTTCGTCAAATGTAGTTTAAAAAGATGATATACAGATAAAGCTGGTAAAATAAAAAAATTATGATCAAGATTCCAATGCCAAGGTTAAATTATAAAATATTAATACACATAACGTACTATCCAATTTCAATTATACAATTTTGTTTCTTATCTTCTTTTCTTACTTTATGCTGATTACATTTTACAGTTTTTATTTATTGTACGTTGAACTAGTTTTTTCAATGCCAAGGTTAAATTATAAAATATTATTATAACTTTATAGCATCCGATTTCAATTTAAAAATAAATAGTATTCGTCTAAGTTACAAACCATGTTTACATAATATACATAAACTTTGAAATGTGACATCTATAGGTAAAGTTTTAAAAAGTAACAATATACAGTTGAATACCTGATTTTGGATAAATTCATATAGAGTTTTAGTTATCGTGGTTGATAATAAAACTGTAAGAAATGTGCACCATCTATCGAAAAGTTAATTAATATTAAAAAGTTCAAAGCTTAAAGTTTATGACTGTGCTGCCATCTAACAAAATGTCTTAAAAAAATATTGTACAGTTAATGTACAGTTGAACAACGGATTTTTAATAAAATTATATACTTACGTTTACATTTTATATAGAGATTTAATTATCGCGGTTCTACTGTAATCTTCATATAAAAAAACATATGTAATCGTTTGTATTGTTGTAATTTACATATAAAAATTCACCCCATTTGGGGTGGGCTGGAACCACCCACTTTACACTACTTTGATTTGAGTAAATGTGTTTTTACTGACTTTACAGCAGATTCTCACAGCCCGCCAAAGTAAGGAGAGGCCGGTGGAATAAAATGCCAATTTATACCATTACTAGTGAGGTACTCTGAAATTATATAATTTTTATTAATGTTTTGTATCAGCTTACATGCGTCATTCAGAATTCTCTTTGCGCCGATGAAGTTAGACCCATTATCCGTATAAATCTTCTTAGGAATACCTCGCCTTGCCGTAAATCGTTTAAGTGCGGCTAAAAATGCTTCGCTCGTCAGATCACTCCTGGCTCGATGTGTATTGTTTTTACCGAGAGACAAACAAAAATGCACAGAAAATGAAGTGGCCCAGCAAAATCAATTCCGCAGTTAGTGAAAGGACGGTAGGAGTTACTCTCTCTGTTTGTAGATTTCCCATCAATTGAAAGCTGGTTTTGTGAGCGTATTTTGCGCAGACCACACATTTTTATATTACAGATTTTATTTTTGACCGTCCATTTATTATCCAGTATTTCTGTCGTAATATATTATTGGTAAGCGTTGGACCGGCATGTAAATTTTTGGTATGCGTTTCTTTTATTAGCCGTTCAATGAATAAATGGTTTGTTGGTATTGTCGCGGGATGTTTGTTCTCGTAATCGCAGTCTGCATTGAAAAGGCGACCTCCCTCTCTCAGTATACCTGCTGCATCAATGAAAGGTGCTAAAGATAACAACTTAGAATTGTTTCTCACTGATCTGTATTGCCGCAAATTTTTTATGTCTTCATTGAATTCATTAGCATGTACCCACGTCACACATTCAGCTCCAGCATCTTCAATTTCTCTTGAGGTTAGTTCATTGCTATGTCTATTCTTTGGATTTTTGGTTTTTAGATTAACCAGATAACGTCTTACTAAAGCCACTATCCGAAATATTTTTTGGATACTGGATTTCCTTTTAAAGATTAGGTCTAACCAATCTTCCTCAATGTTGGATTGAAATGCCTGTGATTCTAATTTAGTCTTGCTTAACTCTTTCTCTATCGCAGTTTCGTCTAATTTTGAGATACATGGTATCGTAGGCCAAAGAGATTCAGTTTGTTTCAGCCATTCCGGACCATGCCACCATTGCTCTATGCAATAACTTGTTGGGAGATAATCCTCTAGAGCCGTGATCAGCAGGATTATCGGCGGATTTTATATGCGCCCAATGCTGTCTTGGAAATTTGTCTAATATTTGGCTCGTCCGATTCGCGACAAAAGTCTTCCAACGGGCGAGGTATGTTGAAAGCCATGCTAACACGATGGTTGAATCTGTCCATGCGTAACATCGTGCTGTTGGTGCTATAGTTTCTTTCACAGAATTCATAAGTTTCGCTAGTAAATTTGCCGCACACAATTCCAATCTTGGTAAAGAAACCTTCTTGATAGGCGCCACTTTAGTTTTCGACGTTAACAGATTGATAACTATCTCCCTTGTCATTTGTGATTCTGCTGTAGACGACTTCACAATAGACTACTTCACTTGCGTCAGCGAAACCTGAATTTGTATATTCTCGTAGTGATTAGTGAAGCGCTGAATTTTGATGTCTTCAAAATATTTAAATTCTCCCTTCACTTTGGTGTACTCATTTTCATAGTGAGCTGGTAGCTTGTCATCCCAATCTATTTTTAAAAACCAAAGCTTCTGAAATAAGATTTTTAATAATATAAAAGATGGAGACAAAAATTCTAGTGGATGAAAGATTCGAGAAGATTCAGATAAGCTCTTTCGTTTCGTAATCGCGCGATCTTGTTCGGATTTCACTTTGAATGTTAGAACATCTGTATTGGGATGCCAATGAAGTCCCAGAACTGACACTGTGGAAGTGAATTCACCGCATAATTCTTCTGAAGTTGTGTTGTTAGTCGTGTCACATAAGCTTTGAATATTAAATCGCCACTTCCTTAGTGAAAAGCCTCCTTGGTTCAATAAACGTATCATATTCTTTTTTAGGTGGGTCGCACTTGTCACATCTTGAGCACCAGACAAAAAATCATCAACGTAGAAGTCTTCCAATAAATGTCGAGAAATGTTTTCATCGCTGTCATCATAAGCTAACTGTTGGAGTGCCCTTATTGCCAAAAATGCGGAACATGCCAGACCGAATGTTCCTACCATCAGTCTGTCGTTTAGAGAAATTCCGGAGGTAGTTTTACTGGAACCATCGAATACCACTCTCAGCTTTGAAGTTGTACTGGACTCTTTGATGACCGGATGATGAGGCAAATAGTACGTTTTATCATCGCTGCTGTGTTGCATTTGAGAAACTTCCACCATGTGCCCCATCTCTAAATATTCTCTCATTTGTTCGATATACTGCTCTCGTAACCTCTCGTTTTTAGCTAATTTGCGTTCAATTGTTAAGAAGCGCTGATCGGCCACATTTGAAGAATTTCCCATTTTGCATGATAACTTATTAAATTGAAGTTTAACAACAAGGTCTTCCTGCCTTTTGTGGGTGTTAGCTTAGACCATATAATATAATGGACGGCTAGCAATGGCTTTTAACTGTCTCCAACATCTGCAGCGCAAAGTAGCTTTGTGACCGATAGGGTAACTATAGCAAGTATAATCAAACTTAGTACTAGATGTCAGTGCAACTTCATCCATCGTAAATCTTATAAATCTAAATAATAAATCTTATGTTAGAACAAAGTTAACTAAAATTTTCCATTTTCTGGGACAATAAAATAATTTTTTTTCAATTATCGTTTTTTATTTTATTTATATGTAAATTTCAATTTGCAGTGACATCTGTTGGTACTAAATGTATCTACTGAATTTTGTAGTGACATCTGTGGGTACTAATTTTGATTATATTTGTTATAGTTACCCTATCGGTCACAAGGCTACTTTGCGCTCCAGATGTTGGAGACAGGCTACTTTACAATTTTATATGGAAACGTCACTTCGCTAGCGGTCCATTACATTATATGGTCTAAGGGTGTTAGTAAACATTTCTTCACATGCTGCATCTTCTGGTGATAATATATTGTCTTGTGGTGTCTCTTCGATCTCCCAAAATTGTCGCAGGGTTCTATCTAAGTCGATGTCCAACTGAATGTTAAGTGCTATATAGGATGATGACCCCACATTTAGCATTGACTTGGGTTGACCAGATACTATCCATCCAAATAAAGTCTTTTGCAAAATGGTTGAGTTTAATTGTTGCTGTCCGCTTTCCAAAATTGAAAAGAACTTATCGGCCGCAATCAAAATATATATAGGCGCTCTTTTGGAAATCAGGGTTAGCTAGTTGTATATCCTTGAGTAATTGAGTATCTCCGACTTCGATGTTGTAGCTTGGTATTTTTAATGGTAGTTGGTTGATTATTAAAGCATTTACTTCCAATTGAACCTTTTTGTTATATAACGATCCCATTATTATCAAAGTCTTCCCCTTCGATATCACCGAACAAGCTGATATGCCAGTTATGCTGACGTTGGCTCTTTGACGTGGTACTCGTAGACGTTGCATACAATTTTCAGAAATAAAAGATGATTGCGATCCGGAATCTAGAAGAGCACGGCATCGGTAACTCAAACTTTCTAGTGCATCGCTTCTTTTATTTAAAAAAGTGAAAATTGATCTAGTGTTGGAAAATCAATTGTGGCAGTTTCGTGCGCCCATACCTCCTTTGAATCGTTATCCACACACTAAAAAATTTTCGGATATTCTATAAATATATTTATACTTTTTTTCGGATAGTTTAAATTAATATGAAAATTTATATAAAAAATATAAATATTAAAAATATAAAATTATTTTATATGGTTTTGTAATATATTTTATACAAATTCATAGTATACAAATAATTTCTATACTAACGTTTGTATACATTTTATAACTTACATTATAAAGCATCACCTTTATATATTGATGAGTATAAAGTTAATCTATACTTATCATATAAAAATTTAGTTTTATACGGATAATTTTATAAAATTAATAATGAAACGGATATTTTCTAAGTACAACGGGATTTTTGATCCACTATTTACTGTTACAATCGAACGATTTTTTCATCAGTCCTATGAATATTGCGTAAGTGAGTAGAAGTGATTATTAAAATTAACTTGTGTTAGTTCTATGTGAAAGTGTTAATTAATTTAATTAATAATTGTTGCGTAAATAAGTCGTAAAACTACGTAGGTATATTTAAAATATATTGTACAAACATATTGATGTGTATAAAAAAAATGTGATAGAAATGTGTAAACTTGAAATGTGGATGTGATTTCTCGAATATATTGTAAAAACTCGTGTTTTTTTTTTTTGATACACCATAATTATCACAACAAAATAATCAACACTTTTGAATTTTTTACAAATTTTTCACCTAGTGTATAAAGAAAAATGTTTCCTGGCGTATATTTTGCGTGCACATATAATAAAAAGGATGTACGCGTAGTTAAAGTGCAAAAATTTGATACCAGCGAGGAGGAACTAACGTATTTGGATTTTATACTTTCGTGTAAGCAGTCATAGATTTCACTACCTTTTAAATTATTATAATTATTAAAAATGTATTCCTAAAATTGATGTCCTTGTACCATAATTATCACGTGCTTGAAAAATCATATTCTATCCTGTGATTTCCATTTTTTTTTTTTTTGTATAAATAAATTAATTAAATTTTAAATTAATAATTCGTTCAGCTCTAGCAAATACGTCAATTACATTAGATGATTTTAGTCATTTTTCAAACTCGCACGACGCTATTTTGGAAGAAAATGTATTTATAGACTACGTGAGCCAATATATAAAGCATCGACATTTTTTGTTGAACTTTTGTACTAAACAATATGAAGAGTTAACAATTCAGCCATCAAACGATACACCACAAATACAGTCGAAAAACGAACCCCACACAGTCGCTTGTATTGGAACATCCTTAGTTTATATTGAGGTTTATGAGGTTTATATTAATCAATATGTACTTGCTTATTTTATTATATTATACACATATTATGTACTCGTTAATCATAGGCTGTTAAATCGTACATAACTCGAAAATCTGGTGGTCCTGAAATTTTGAAAAGTTTCGAAGCTGTTAACACGCTAACTGATTATCAACGGCGTAAGATTATTTCATTTTTGGCCGCTTTTATAGAAGAAAACTGTGGTTATACCCCAAATACCGAGGATCTACATTTGGTTGCTCAAATTGCAACAGGATTATTTCCTTGTTTAGATTTGGTAAGACATTTACTATATTCTATGAGTTATATATTATGTAAAGACATTTTTGAAATATTTTGATATTTTTTATTTTTAATCCGAAAATATTGGTCAATAACAAGGGTAGTGGGTATTTACAAACAAAATTAAAAAACGACCGGTCTAGAAAGCGAAAGCTTGAGAAAAGTTTTGATGGTGAGCAACCTACTACTTCTACTTCTAAGTCAACTACCACTAACAATGAATCCGATGACGTTGAACGTGATTTATGTATATACTATTAGTACAACTTTATTACCGGAAGAACTAGAGTTAGTGAAATCCAAATTAAAATCTACGTTGAACTATCGTAGGTCATCTATGATGGAAAAATCTATCTACAATTTATTTGACGCCTATTCATGTTTCTTTATTTGTCCCGATTTGGTAATTCAACATAATTCGTGATACTGTGTTAGGTAATAATTACGCCAAAATACTTTTCCGTTTTTTACAGGTGTCATACGATTTTTCGCTGACTTATAATGAATCACAAAATTTATTGGACCAGTGGCCAAAATATTTATCAGTGATTTTCACAGCTGTCAAAAATGCGGGTAGAAATATTTTGTATACAGAAATTGATCGAGATACAGGGTGTGTATATAATATTATTTAATATTCTGTTGCTTAATTCATTTTTTTATATTTCATTTCATAAATATTTAAGTTAAATAAATTGTATTTTTTATCTTGTCTTTTTAGATTATGATACTACAATACTATCTTTTATTAATTTAATAAGGTTGCTTCAACCATCGGCGAACGGGCAAAAGAAACTTTCGCGATTAACCGACGAAAAAGCAATAGAAATGCTTGTTATTTTTAAACACGTAATAATTTTTAAATTCAATGATATTCTAATATATTTAACTAATTGAAATTTGAAAATAATTTGTAATATTTTCCCTATTTATAATAGTAGGTCTTACTGAGATATCAGTTATCCATATTTCAAAATTCAATCAGTTACTACTATAACAATTAATATTAAGTTTCTAATAATAGTTTATATGTACTAACTTAACTAAAATTTTAGGAGGGCTTGACAAATGAAGAGTATTTAGAAAATTCAGATAAAAAAGCACCTTATATTATAGCAGTTGGTACATGCAAGGCTTCTATAAATCAATTTTTGGTAGTTTTTGATAATCATAATAATTTGTCTTCCAAAAAGCTATAATTTTATAGCAGCTGTCGACTTTATTTTTAAACTGCATTTTATATTTAATATAGAATATAATAGTAGTTTACGTTTATTCTGGAGCTTTATTCAAAACTATATTTTTAAAATTGAATGTCCGATAACAACTAAAACTCTAGAAGTGTATTTAAATTTACAAAAATTAATCGCAGAAATTTGTGATTAGAAATTGTAAATTTTTTTTATTTAATCTAATAAAAATGAATTATTTTTATTGTTTCATTTGCAAAAAAAAAAAAATCATTAGTTTTATCTCTAATCATTAAACATTTGCAAATTGGCCATTTTTTATTCATTTTTAAATTTTTGAACTTAAGGTGTTTAGCTTCCACTTCATTCCAACATTCGCTTAAATGTAACAAAGATAAAATGAAATTCCCACAAGATCGGAGGAGACTACCAATATAAATATTTCTACTCTCGGAGAAGAAAGTAATAATTCGATTTGCGATGATTTTCAGATTCCGTCGACCTTGAAAATCGATCCTCATCAGATAAACGATTTCAGAATTAGCGATTTCATAGATAATATAAATGCATTGGGTCTAACAGAAGCAAGCATTACCAAAATTATGATCAATACTCATGAATTAATTAAGTCCATTTCACTGAATATCCTAAGTTTAAATAAGAAATATAATGCTGCCAAATCAGATAATTTATTTACATCTAGTATCGAAACTATGTTTGCTACATTACAGAATAAAACTGCAAAATTTACTTCTAAATTCAATAGAGAAAATAAATTTAAAATAAGCCAATTTTTTGTACCCCCCAAAAGCTTAGCTATTAGTTTAAGGTGGCATCATAAGTATTGTAAAATTCTAAGAGACACATAAAGTATTTAGTACAAAACACATTCCAATACATCTGTATTCTTGAAACTCTTACAGTTTTATTTAAAAACAAATCCTTTTCTTTACAATACTTTAAAAAAGATCATATTTGTTCCAATAAAACATTTCATAATTTCTGTTGTGGGAGTGTATATCGCACAACTGATTTTTTTCAAAAAAATCAGAATGCCGTACAGATTCAATTATTTTATGATGACTTCGAAGTTACCAACCCATTAGGTAGTCGCAGAAGCATACATAAAATAGGTGCAATATATTTTTCAATTAGAAACTTACCACCCAAGTATTTGTCTCGCTTGGATAACATTTATTTGGTAGCCTTATTTAATGCAAACGATTTAAAATTAGAAGGATCCTATAATAAAATATTAAAACCAATTTTTGATGATTTAAAGAAACTTGAAACTACTGGAGTAATAATTCAAAATACAGTTTTGCGGGGGGCATTGGTGGCGCTATCACATGATAATCTAGGGGCTAACTTATTGTTAGGTTTTGCTGGAAGCTTTCGAGCTTCATATTTCTGTCGTATATGTGACATTCATAGGGATGATATATCAAATTTATTTTATGAAGACCAAAGCAGAATCCGTAAATTCGAAAGCATTAAAATGCTTGCAAGTTCCTATAATGGCGATTTAAATCAATCCAAAGGTGTCAAATCGGTTGACTCCATGCATGACATACTAGAAGGCATTGTCCCTTTTACTGTAAAACATTTCTTTAACTATATGGTTATAAAAAAATATTTGAATTATAACCAAATAAATGAAAGGATTAAATCTTCCATATTCGGCTACAAATCGAGAAAAAATATTCCAACCAGGGGGGCTATTTCTCAATACGATACGAATTCGAATGTATAAGATTCGTATTTGATTTAAATAAGAAACGAGCAAATCTTATTCAATTCAAATAAGAATGTTATATTTTCGTATTCGTACCGTATTCAGAAATAGCCCTCCAGTTTAATTGCTAAAGATTCTTTCAAATTCTCAGCATCTCAATCTTGGTGCCTGATAAACCATTTTCCATTTATTTTTGGGGATATTAATTTTGAAGATATGCATTTGAAATGGCAAATAATTGCAACTCTTTTGAAAATTATAAACATAATTTTTGCAAAAATTGTCAGCCTTTCATCTGTAAATAATTTAAGAAAATTGGTAACTGAACATTTGTCGGCTATCGTGTCTGAATTTAAAGTACCTTTGTTACCAAAACACCACATGTTAACGCACTATCCTACTATACTACTAAAAATGGGTCAGATAGCCCACTTATCATCTCTCCGTTATGAGTCATTTCACCAATATTTTAAAAATTTAAACAGAAATCAAAGAAATTTTAAGAATGTTTGCAAAAGCTTAGCAATTCGCCAACAGCAAAAATTTTCAATTCTTATAAAAAATTTGGATCTCGAAAGAAAAGTGGAAAATGGAAAAAAAACTTTGCTGGATGAAGAATTTATTCAGGAAAATAATTTATCTCATAAATCTTTAAAGATATCGTGGATTAATTTTAATACACACTATCGCTCTGGGTTATTCTTAGCCTCACCAGAGCGTGAAGATGATAACCATAACGAATTTTATGAAATAAAATACATAATTTTGGAAAATGACGAAATTCTATTTTTATGTAAAAAATATTTTGTTGTAATGTTTGATGAATTCCATAATGCTTTTGAAATAAAAGCTAATGGGCAGTCAACACTAAAAAAATTGTATTTGAATAATTTTAAGTTCAACAAAAGTTACGACACTGCCGTGTCGCGCAAGACCAATAAAACCTATATTATTTGAAATACTAGCATTTAAGTCATACTAAAAATAAATTTTACTTTTAATTACTAATTTAATTTGTATTTGAAATTTATCAATAAAATAATTTGAATTTATATCTTAAAAAAAATGTTTTATCTTTGTCACAAATATTTTGTATCTTAAATTCCATCAGTATTGAAACTGTTGAATCTGGTTTCAATTCTAGCTTTCAATATTGAACCCAAAAGTCCCTATACCAAAGCATATACATACATTTAATACGATAACCGTATTAGTGTTTTCTATAAAGCATTGATATAAATATACCATCTATCCTTATACACTAAAATTATACATTTATTGGATATACTGTATATTTTAGAATATATACAAATATTTATATGGTTTTATCAAATTTATACCACAGATCTATAAAAGTATTCATATGAGGAAATATCAATTTTATACAACATTATTATAAAATTTGGTTATAAGTTAAAATAATCTAAAATCTATAAATAAATTGTACGGAATTATATTTATATTTTAAGTGTATTAATTTTAAACGGATATTTTTTTGAGTGAGCTATCCACCATAGTCAAGTCGAACCATCACACCATGATGTAAATCTTAACATTAATCCACCATACCGTTATATTACCACATCACCATACTACCACAACATCATTCCATGGTACCATTATACCATCATACCATAATATTACCATATTAGCATACCATCGTACCATCATACCGTCATATAATCATACTATCATATTTCAGAATTTTATCTAAAAATTATTTTAGAAATCCATGTTCATCGCAGATGTCAAATTTCACTAAGGCCCGATTGTATGAACGCGGATAGAAGATTAATCGGCGGATTAATCGTCGCTTGGATTGTATGAACGACGATAAATACGAAAATTAATCCAAGGATTCTTTTCTATCCACTAAAACAGTGGATAGAAAATGTTGTTGATTTTTTTTGACATAATTTTAATTTTATTTGTTTGGTTCGGCGCGGCGGAACATTTTGATTGTTGTTGCGTTTATTCAAAAAAAAATCGGAATGGAATCGAAAAAACGTAAAATTTGAAATGCCCAACTCAAATTTTTTTTTCTATTGCAGAAAAACATAAAAAAATACTTTCGTGTACAATAAGTACACACATAAGAATGTAAATAAACAATAAATTAAATTTGAAACGTCAAAAAAGTGTTGACACTCCAAAATAAACTGCAATAAAAACTGCAATAAACAGAGGATGGAATTTTTTTTATCCGTGTTTATACAATCGACAAAAAAAGAATCGTCGGTTGAAGATTAATCTGTATCGCTGGATTTTTTTTAATCTATCCGTGTTCATACAATCGGGCCTAAAATTCGTTAAGAAATACCCAAGTTCCGTCCTAATTGTCCATATTCCAAAACTTCATCTAAAATTATTTAAGAACCCCATTTACAACGCACTTCGTTTAGAATACCATTTCCATCGCAGATGTCAAATTTCGCTAAAATCAGGCCTATTAGAAGAAGAAAGTTTTGAGACATCGATTTTCTTAGACATGTATAATCTTATTTCAATAGGTAAACCCAACATGAAATTTCAGTGGTTGAGAATGATTAATGTACACCATACGAATATCAAGGTCAGATGTTGCTCAATGAAAGAAAATTTTGAGATTTCGATTTTCTTAGGCATGGATAATATAAAATTTTTTTTTTTTTTAAACATTAATTCTAGAAACAAGACCTCTTGTAAATATCAACTCAGACTCTGCGAAAAAAAACAACCCAAAAAGAAGCAAGAAACAACCAGTTAATCCAGTTAAAAAAATATTCATTAAGCTTCATTTTTTTCTGGGTGGTATTTATTACATTAAATTTATCCCCTTCTGAACGATGCAATTTTGTTGCTTCGTTACAAACTTTCTGCACCACTAACTGGCGGAGTGAGTATCTTCTCGTTGCTCTCCATACCGCAACATGGAAAACTACAAAGAAATTATTGGTGCATGAAAATTCATCCCCTGGCGCTCTCTTTAGACATAGCAAAATAATTTTTTTTTCTATTAAATACATTTTTGAAAGGCATTGTTGGATTTAATTAGAAATTAAACCACTTCACTTTACTTTTTAGTTTTTATTTTATTTAATTTTAATTCTGATTTTTTTTTGTGTGTTTTTACGCTGACGTGCCAATTTTGTGTGTTACATATTTTTATCCCACTGAACCAATAGCCTTGTCTTGATGGAATAATTAATTAGAGCATAATTTGATTTACCAGTGTAATATTACACAGCTAATGTAAAACTACGAACATAATTTAACCATTTTTAGTACATTTAAGTACTATGATTAATTATCCTAAATATACCCATAATTAATTGGAACATACTTCTACTTCTCGGTTTTCTATTGTGTTAGTGCGCGTTTATTTTATTTTGCAGGCTCAAACATTCACTGATTAGAAATAAATAAAACTCTTTGGTTTAATCTTTTCTTGATTTTTTGGATTGTTCATTTTTTTCAAATACAAATTAAAAAGCTTTACAAATTCGCTTCAGTGCTAAAAGTAAATAATATTCATTGACGCCTATTTCAAAATTTGACATCTAATAACAATAACAAAATAACTAGTTTGCGCATTTGACGAAAGGAGGGAAGGTAGTAGTTTACTTTTCCCGTCAAGACAATAACTCCAAATTATGATCATAAAATTAATTTTTAGAAGTATAATTAATTATGCCGTCAAGACAAGGCTTATAGGTACTAAAATATTAGATTTATTGTTTTCACTATTATTGGTCTTTTTTTATTTTTATTGTATATTTTTCTATAATAACTTAATTATAGACCAATTTTTTAATTTATTTTTATTTATGTTTTATTTATTAGGCCGAATTTTCGACTTTTCCAGTCATTGTCAAGGCCATTTTTTACGCTAAAAAATATTTACATCATAAAAATTAGAAATATAAAAAAACGAATTAACAAAATTATATAAAACCAACATACAAATTCGAAAATGTTAAAAAATTAAAAAATTACAAAAGAAAAATCTTCCTTACTTACCAAAAATTATCCAAAAAACTTGTAAATGTTATTCAAAGAAAATTTTTTCTTTGAATACCATGAAAAGAAACAATAATTCAATTATGCTGTCTTTTGAATAGCTACTTAATTTCGTTCAAAATTTGTAAACAGTCACACGTAGTTGTTTATTATATTGATGTAATTGGATTGGAGCCTATTACTATCAACTTTATAATTTATAGGGTTTCTAGACATCCAAATATGGCAAGCCTCTTTAAAAAGTTTTTTACTTTTCTTCTTTTCAAACTCCAACATTAACGCATTGTCGAAATCAAAATCATGTTTATGTTCATGAACATGTTTCACCAATGCTGATCTGTATGTGCTGTGCGTTATATTGGGCTGTTTTTTAATATTAATAACGTCCCTTTTGTGTTGGTCTAAACGTTGTGATTTGGTTTTTCCCGTTTCACCGACGTAACAAGCATCACAATCCTTACACATTACTTTATAAATAAGACCGTCTTTTTTGTCTATTGGTACTTTGTCTTTTAATTTTGTGTAGGAATCGGATATCTTGAACATAATTTTGTTTGCTATTAATAAATTGTTTGAGTCATTTCTAAGGGTTTTCCTAATCTTTTCAGTTAGTTTCGGTATGTATGTTAATGCGCCATATTTATTTTCATTCTGATTTATTTGATTTTTATTAGTATAAGTGTATAATGTTTTTGTAATTAATTGTTTAACCAATTTTAGTGGATAATTGTTCTGTAATAATGTCATTTTTAGATTTTCAATATTACACTGTTTATATTCACTGTCAGTTAAATATATAACACGTTTAATGAAAGATTGGGCAACATTTCGTTTCATTTGGTAAGGATGAGCTGATATGAAGTTAAGTAAATTACTCGAAGCTATCTCTTTTTTATACCACTCAGTCTTTATTAAATTGTTTTGTCGATGTAATTTGATGTCAAGGAATGGAAGTATGTTATTTTGTTCTTTTTCTACCGTAAATTTTAATTTATTGTGAAAAGAATTAAATTGTGCCTTAATAGTTTCAACATTTGCTTCGTCAGTAGCCAAAATGATGTCATCAACGTATTTGAAAATAAATGACGGTTGTTTATTTAATAAATAAAACGTAAATAAAAATAAATTAAAAAATTGGTCTATAATTAAGTTATTATAGAAAAATATACAATAAAAATAAAAAAAGACCAATAATAGTGAAAACAATAAAATATTATTCTTGTGAACATCAAACACAAAAAATGGAGGATCACATGAAGAATATTTTGATCACCATTGAGCAGAGGTACGGAGAAATTACGCTTAACCACATCAAGGATTATTTGTACAAGAACAACAAATTAATAAATATTGTGGAACGGCAACGATTTTTACGGAAATGTAAAAGAGAAGAAATTACACCGAGCTTTATACTGCAGAAAGCTAAATGTTTTGAGTCATTAGAAAATTAAAACCATTAATATCAGCAAAATATCCAACGATCAAAGAATATTTTCTTAAAAAAGCTGCTAAATTTAGAAATCAAAATCTTTAACTTCCAATTACGAAAATTATCTGATGAGGTGAGTAATTTGTTTATGTTGTCGAGACAACTACTTAATGATTCAATTATATATGAACAGTTCCGAATTTTAACAAACAGACACACAGAACTTTTACATAATTTAAAAAGGGATATTTTAAACAAAAAATTTATAAATTTAGAAACTTATCAGAAAAAAATTGAATTTATTTATGATAAATCAAATTTAGTTAATTTAACAAACATAAATTTACCAGAAGAATGTCACATGGTTTGGAGTTTTAGATCAAATTTCAGTCTCCCAGTTGAACATAAAAATGTCCCAATAATTGATATACTTTCAGATGTCGAAAATATATTATCGTTCGAAGTTGACAATAATGTCATGAATGAAAAAAGATCTGTAATTACAAACGATGTGACACAATTCTTAAAAAAAAACACCTAGAATGTCCAAAACAGATAAAATCCTGGTTAAAGCCCAAAAAGTCACTTACAAATTTTTAAAAGACAATCCTAATATTTACGTAACAAAGTCAGATAAGGGGAATAAAACTGTGATATTAAATAAATTTGATTATGAAAAGAAAATGACAGATTTATTAAACGATTCTGAAACTTATGAAGTGTTACAAAGTAATCCCACAAAAATAACCAATAAAAAATGCTATAAAATAATTGACGAATTAAAAACTAAAAATCTCATTAGCAATCAGCAAAAATTATTTCTAAAAATTAATAGTCCTGTAGCGCCACGTATTTATGGATTACCAAAAATTCATAAGCCTAATATCCCATTGCGGCCTATAGTTTCGACTATTAATTCATCTGCCTATAATTTAGCTAAATTTTGCTGTAACATACTGAAACCATTGACACAAAATATTCAATACAATATCAAAAACTCTTTTCTATTTAAAGATAAAATTAAAAATTTAGAATTAGATAACAACGATGTATTAGCATCACTAGACGTTGTATCTTTGTTTACGAATGTTCCATTACAAACAGCTACACTGGCGATATCAGAAAGATGGAGCGAAATCGAAACAAATTGTATACTTACAAAAGAGGAGTTTTTGAAAATTTTGGATGTATGTGTTAACGAGAATAATTATTTTAAATATCGCGATATTTTCTACAAACAAAAATTTGGCTTGGCAATGGGTAATCCGTTGTCACCAATATTAGCAGATATAGTTTTAGAAAAATTGTTTAAAAAAAATTATCAACATTAAATAAACAACCGTCATTTATTTTCAAATACGTTGATGACATCATTTTGGCTACTGACGAAGCAAATGTTGAAACTATTAAGGCACAATTTAATTCTTTTCACAATAAATTAAAATTTACGGTAGAAAAAGAACAAAATAACATACTTCCATTCCTTGACATCAAATTACATCGACAAAACAATTTAATAAAGACTGAGTGGTATAAAAAAGAGATAGCTTCGAGTAATTTACTTAACTTCATATCAGCTCATCCTTACCAAATGAAACGAAATGTTGCCCAATCTTTCAATAAACGTGTTATATATTTAACTGACAGTGAATATAAACATTGTAATATTGAAAATCTAAAAATGACATTATTACAGAACAATTATCCACTAAAATTGGTTAAACAATTAATTACAAAAACATTATACACTTATACTAATAAAAATCAAATAAATCAGAATGAAAATAAATATGGCGCATTAACATACATACCGAAACTAACTGAAAAGATTAGGAAAACCCTTAGAAATGACTCAAACAATTTATTAATAGCAAACAAAATTATGTTCAAGATATCCGATTCCTACACAAAATTAAAAGACAAAGTACCAATAGACAAAAAAGACGGTCTTATTTATAAAGTAATGTGTAAGGATTGTGATGCTTGTTACGTCGGTGAAACGGGAAAAACCAAATCACAACGTTTAGACCAACACAAAAGGGACGTTATTAATATTAAAAAACAGCCCAATATAACGCACAGCACATACAGATCAGCATTGGTGAAACATGTTCATGAACATAAAAATGATTTTGATTTCGACAATGCGTTAATGTTGGAGTTTGAAAAGAAGAAAAGTAAAAAACTTTTTAAAGAGGCTTGCCATATTTGGATGTCTAGAAACCCTATAAATTATAAAGTTGATAGTAATAGGCTCCAATCCAATTACATCAATATAATAAACAACTACGTGTGACTGTTTACAAATTTTGAACGAAATTAAGTAGCTATTCAAAAGACAGCATAATTGAATTATTGTTTCTTTTCATGGTATTCAAAGAAAAAATTTTCTTTGAATAACATTTACAAGTTTTTTGGATAATTTTTGGTAAGTAAGGAAGATTTTTCTTTTGTAATTTTTTAACATTTTCGAATTTGTATGTTGGTTTTATATAATTTTGTTAATTCGTTTTTTCATATTTCTAATTTTTATGATGTAAATATTTTTTAGCGTAAAAAATGGCCTTGACAATGACTGGAAAAGTCGAAAATTCGGCCTAATAAATAAAACATAAATAAAAATAAATTAAAAAATTGGTCTATAATTAAGTTATTATAGAAAAATATACAATAAAATATTAGTGTTGTAAATTTATAATAGGTCGCGCGTCGATCAACAACTGAGCCGTTAATTTTGAAAGTGGTGCAAGTCCATTTTTCAAAAAAATTAAGTTAATGATAACAATAGACAAATAAAAGTATAATCTTTCTAACGGTGAACAATTTATCGTCAAAATAAAAAATAAATAATCCCTAATACTAGTTCAAAAAATAAGAAAATTCAAAATCCAGTATATTTTTGCATTTATTGTTTCTTTATTCCTTCATTTTCTCGTTTCAACAAAATGTGGACTTGCCCCACTTTCAAAATAAACGGCTCAATTTTTAAATGTACATCGTACCATTGATTATATATAAAAAAGGAATACTAGAATTTATCATTATTTGACGTTTCCAAATGAAATGTCAATATTGTTTGTTTTTCTTAAATGATTTTCAGGTTTTTGTTTTAGAAATAACATCAAATTGATTGGAATAAAAAGCTAAGACATTAAATATAATCTATGGTGAACACTTACATAAAGCTAATTATTAATATTATTTTCAGCATTGATGTTTGTTGAATATGAAGCCGAACAGGTATTTTAATTTGTTTTACATCGTAGAGATTGCTGGATGGAGACTTCCGCCCCAAATTCCGCTTTGACGATTGACATACTCAACTAAAATGGAGAACTCTACAAAGAAGATTACCATTGGTGCGCATGGATGGCGAAGAATTATGTAATATCCTATTGTTTTCAAATTGTAGTTTATCGTAGTTAATAAAAATTAATTGGGACCTTCTAGCATAGTACTTTAATTACTTGTAAATAAGCGAAATATTATTTACAATTTTAAACCATTTTCTAAAAAGTTACATCTTAAATTAGTATTTTCCACCGTTCTATTAAAGGGAACATTTAAACAAAATTAATTGCCGACTAAGTATTAAGACTATAACAAACTATCAATGTCAATAAATTTCCTAATAAATTTTTTCCATACATAGTAAAATCTTATATGTAATTAGCATATTTTTGGTAAACAACAATTAACAACACAGTATATAAGTATGTAAATTATAATGTTTTCAAGTTGCATCTATAAACAAAGTATGTGACTACATAAAATATGTGGATACTTTATCAACATTTTGTAAATAATTCTGCAGTTTATTATTCACCAAATTCAAAGCATATGCATATATGTAGCTACATAACATAAATTCCATTTAAATTAAAAAATAATTTAATTTGAATATAATTTAACATTTTTATTGTGAACCGAAAAACTAAAAAATTTATGAGCATACAAAAATTAATACTAAATTTTAGGGTATCTAACTCTAATAAACCACATAATAAAATGTCGATATACAATTGAAATTTATATGTATGTATCTACATATGTACAGATTTTATTCGTTTATGAAAAACGGTTTAAATATAATTAAATTTTCTGTCTTTGTAAGGTTTTTGTGATTTATCGTTCCAGGTTATCATATACGCTTAGGTATTCTTCGGGTTTCTCGACGGTTTTTAATTTTGATTAATTAACTTTTTTAGTAGCCCAGTGTGAATTTAATATTTTGTTTGTTGGTTCACAATCACAAGCCAAACGTAATCCATACGTGTGTATATGGCTAAATAAATTTGTTCTATAACAATGTGGTGACTGCACGTAGGTTTTGTAACTTCAATTAATTCTGAACGAACTGTGAATGACTCACATATGATGACTAACACCATCACCAATAAATCAGAACTTAATTAAAAAAACAAAAAGATACAAAAGTCCAATATTGCTCAAAATAAAATATTAACGCGTAATTATTATAAAAATCCATCTAATAGAGGGTTATTCCCGGGAAAATAGGTAAATTTATATAAGCCCAACTTCCGGAATTATCAGCATACATCCCGGGAATTTTTAATTTATAATTTTCTCTGTCGTTTCTCAAAATTTTTCACAATTGTTTTATTCTATTTAATTAACATGTTTATATCATACAATATGTACATGATTTTAAAATTTGTTTATGATGCAATTTAATATTAAAATTCACTTTATCAAATGAAAATCTATTTACGATCGAAAAACGCATCAATCGTTTCAAAGGCGTTGTTTCTGAAATTTTCAATAAAGCGTTTTTCTAATAAGATTTCTTTGTGTTCTTAACGAATCAATATTCAAGTATTCTTGATGGTGTCTATAGTTCTTATCAAAATAATTTTTTTTCTTCAGAATTTTGGTGCAACTTAGCCACATTCACTGTCAATGATCTCAGAGAACAACATCTGATCTCATAGAACTAAACATTTGAGAAAGTGGTCAGATTCTTATGAGATTTCTTATCCGCCATGCCAATGGTCTAATAGACAATGGCGGTAATGACAAGAAACGTCTTGACACTGGTAATTTTGTACATTCTCTCCTAAATCTAAATAAATACCTTACCGGTGTCGTCAAGCTGAAAGTATAAAATGATCACCCCCATTTATAGAATTTGGGAGTAAAATTTGATACTACCGGATTACAAAAGATGGGAGAATGGCGTTTATGTATTATTTTTTCTGATGAAACCCGGATTTAATTAAAACATTTGGAACTATAAAACTTAAGGTAAACCTCAGATTACGACGTGACTTCACGTGAACGTTTTTAATCGCAGACGTAACAACTCCAACCATCGGTACAGATTTCATTGCAAACTACGGAATGGTGATCGACTTGAATGGAAAAAAAATAATCGGCCCGCTCACTGGGTTGAATTTAATTTATATGTGGGCATTCTCTGTCAAATCGGCCTGCACATTTCATTTTTTGAGATAAATAAACTTTTTTGGGCTTAAAATTTTGCTTAGAATGTCTACTTTTTAATGGCCTGTATGGCGTTTTTATGGCGTCCTTGAATTTTAAAAATGGCGGACCATATCTTCTGAGCAAGTGTTTAATTTTTAATAAAATTGATATAAAACCGTAATTTTAACTCGGTTAATTTACTCAAAAGTATTTTTAGTATCATAGATTACACATTTTTTATTATTTTTTAACAATTCCAAGATGGCGGATCCAAGATTGCCGCCAAAATTGGCAAATTTTTCGACGTTCATAAAGATCGTTAGAAACATGTCCTAGAAGGTTTTTCGGGGTCGCTGATCACGAATTCGAGGTCAGAATTTTAATATTCAAGATGGCGGACACAAGATGGTGGTCAAATATGGCCGAAAAAAGGCTAATTTTTCGACTTTCATAGAAATCAATAAAAACTCGGTGTAGGGGGTTTTCGGAGTCGGTGATCATTAATTTAGGGTCAGAATTTGAAAATTCATGATGGCGATAAAACATGATATAGGGGGTTTTCGGGATCGCTGATCACGAATCTGAGGTCATAATTTAAAAGTTCTCTCAAAAAAGTACCAGATTCTCGATAATAATAAAAAATGTGTAATCTATGATACTAAAAATACTTTTGAGTAAATTAACCGAGTTAAAATTACGTTTTTATATCAATTCTATTAAAAATTAAACACTTGCTCAGAAGATATGGTCCGCCATTTTGAAAATTCACGGACGCCATAAAAACGCCATAGGCTATTAAAAAAAAGACATTCTAAGCAAAATTGTAAGCCCAAAAAAGTTTATTTATCTCAAAAAATGAAATGCGCAGGGGGAGTGGCCGATATGACAGAGAATGCCCCATGTACATTACCGTCGACGAGACGACCGAATACAAAAAATACCAGTTGTGAAATGATTCCCGGAAATAAAAAGAATAATCTGACGCTGTTAACGTGGATGAACGAGCAAGGAATGCATTTGAGAAGTGCAAACTCGATTTGCCCAATGTTCTTTACTCGCTCATCCGTCAAAAACGGCAGAGCCTTCGCTGTATGTAGACGCTTCCGACATCGTGGCTGGTGCAGTACTTCATCATGTCGTCAACAACGGACTTCAACCGTTAGGTTTTACCATTAGGTATGATCATGAGCCCACAGCAATGTATTTGGCCGTTAAACATTTTAAATTCATGCTGCAAGGAACAAGTTATCACATCTACACCGATCATAAGCCGCTTACATTTGCCTTCGCAGAGAAACTCGAAAAAGCGAACGATCGTCAAGCAAGGCAACTCGATTACATTGGACAACTGACGACCGATATTCGGCACGCAAAGAGCGCTGATAATGGAACGGCCGATCTCTTTATCACGCATAGAAAGTATCCACTCGAGTGCGGAAATCAGTTTCGAGAAATTGGCTGATGACCAGAGAAACGACGCAGAAATAAAATCTCTACTGACGCAAGGTAATAACATTTCGATTAAATTAAAACTTTTTACCGTTCCAGGTAGTGCGAAACGAGTATATTGTGATTATCCACTAGCGACATTCGTCCATTCGTCACGCAAAAATTTCGAAGTCATTTCATTCAGGGAATTCATGACATCTCGCACCCAGGTGTAAGAGCCACGGCTAAGTTGATGGCAAAACGATTCAGCCAGGCATTCAATCAGATGTTGCGAAATTTGTTCGAAACTGCTTAAAATGCCAACGTGAAAAAGTTAGACGTCATACGCATTCCGAACTGGAGAGTTTCGACGCTCCGACCGAGCAATTTGCTCACATTAGTATAGATTTAGCGGGACCGTTCCCACCATCCGAAGGAAATCGCTACTGTTTAACGATTATATAGATCGTTTCAAACAGTGGGCAGAAGCGATTCCAATTCCCGATATGGCAGCACCAACAGTCGCAAGTGCCCTCATTTCGGGGTGGATAGCAAAATATGGTGCGCAAAAAGCAATCACTACCGACCAAGGTTCTCAGTTTGAGTCGCACCTTTTCGACGAGCTGATAAGGACGCTGGGAACTCGACATTACGGGACACCGGCGTATCATGCACAGGCAAATGGCCTTGAAAGCAGCAATTCTCTGCCACAACACTGAGAAATGAACGACGCAATTACTGGCAATTCTCCTCGGCCTTCGATTCAAAAAGAGGATTTAAATGCAACAGCGGCCGAACTCGTTTCCAGTACAACGCTTCGCATTCCAGGTGAATTTTTCGGCGAGCAGCCACCAACGAAGGCATCAACCTAAGAAATGCAATAAACAGCATTCGTCCAACAACAACGGCTTGGCACGGCATGGCAGTCCAAAAGTATTTGGCATGGAGATTTGCATACAGCGACCCACGTATTTCTGCGAGACAATTCGGTTCGCTAGAGCCTGACGTGTCCGTATACAATGAACTGGAGCTTGCACGAACGCCAAAATATTTTCGCGTGCGACTACCTAATCGCAAAGTGAATATCACGATTGATAGCCTTAAGCCAGCTTATCTGTCGACAAGCAGCAGACCGACACCGACAGATAAAAGTCAAGCAATGGCAAAAGTGGGACCGACAACAAAAGAAGAAACAACAGAAGAACCGTCTACTATTACGACGATACCAGAATAAACGAAAGTCACTCGATCCGGTCGATATGTGCGTTTCCCGGAGAGATTTAGATAAATACAGACTTCGTCTAGCCGGGGGGTACTGTAGCCAATATACGTTAGCCGGTACAATTTCAAATTATCGAAAAATTGAGCAACCTACAGCAAAAATTTCAACAGTGAAACACAAGGGACGCCATGTAAAAAAAAAAGAAAAAGAATAAAAAACTAGCAGAAGAGACGGGCAAGAAAAAACGTGCTATACAATTTTTGGAGAGCAAAATAAATACATTTAATTAATATAAATATTGTTTTAACCCCAGACGCCTGTAAATAAATGTATTCATTCTCCATCATTCGAGTGTCAAGCCTGAATGACACTCGTTCAGGCAACACATGTTACTATTCTTACAGCGACGAATTCAAACGTATATTTACAGTGGCGAAGTTTTTACAGTTTGTGAATGCGAATATTTAGTACCCTATAGCTTTTGCTCTGTAAACAATTTCTGCATAGTTACAGCTATATGAATAGAAGCATTAATCGTGTTACCTGCTCGTCGACCACTTAGACCCTTTATTTCCGGCAGCTCTGTTCGGGGAGGTTACCATCGAAATTGTGTTGGTCGTGGGGGGTTAACGCTCTTGCTGGTAATAATAGTTGACGATTCAACATTTGCCGCGCTCACAACTGCCACCCGCACTTTGCGTTTAGCAAATCATAATATATATAAATTAATATGAATCAAAAATGTTGGTCAAACCACTCCAGCTATATATGTTTATGTATATATATATATATATATGTAAAATTATCTATATGTAGGTATATTTTGACCGTCGAGAAAAATGTCTAGAAAAGTTTTTGAATTGTTTTTACAAATTTTTCTTAGTTAATTAATTCTACTACTTTTTGGACCCCTCCACTAATGTTCTTGAGGAACTTTATACACTTATGGTGTTGGGGTTTCCTAATTTTTATATATATTTTTTTGTTTGTTTTAAAAGTTGAGGATACTCATCTGTTATTGATAACCGGACACCACTTCAGTCCGGGAATTATTTACCGTTGTCTGCCTTCAGGATGAGAGGTGGGTGACACCGCTTCAGTCCCCTATCCCAATAAATTAGGCGGATCGCTCCGTTGATTAAGTTGGTTGCTTAAATGATTTTTTTTCCAACCACGTTCCTTCTTTTTTTCTTTGGGGGTTTATCACTTGGAAGGCGACACCAATTCAGTCCCTTTATTTTATTTTCTTTATTACGTCCCAATTACTGAAAGGTTTAGGATTATCACAACAAAAATAACAACAAAAAAACGCTCCCCGTTTTAGGGTTTAATTTTTTTTCTGTATGGTGTAAATTTTATTTGGGTTCTTTTTTCTATAGGTTGCCCCACCAGTACCACTTTTCACACAATATATTTTTTTTATAACAATAAACAACTCAAAAAGCTTTCCAGGTAACCGAAAACCGAATACGAATCGCCGTCGTTTATCTGGGGGTTCGACCTACATATTTTCCTTTATCTTTTTTTTTATTTTTAGGTTTTTCAAGTTTACGTTCCGCGTAATTTTTTTTTCCTTTTTTTTCGAAATTTTATTTTTCAAGGCAATCCGATATTCTCAAAATCACCCGTACTCAATTTAATTTTCGTTGACCCAACACCATAGCAATATTCATATTGTAACAATCGTTAAGTTAACTTTCAAGTCTTACATTAGTTTTAAGCCATGTTTCATTTCTTCTAAAAATAAGTTTCTTGCACATCCTAAATTTTTCTATGGATGGGCAATCAGAACCGGGCATTTCCTGAGTTTTCTGAAAAGTTTACTCAAACTTTTAATATTTTTATCTAAGTAATAATATAAAAAAGAGAAATAAATTCAAGAGATGGCTACATCTAATTTACAATAGGCGCATTCAATTTGCGAACATAAATTTAACCTTTAGGCATTTTGCGAATGATGAATCGCGGCTTTGTTAAACTAAAAGTGCCATTATCCTGGAGGTTTAATACAGGTTGCGGTTGCTGTTTTCGAATCCTTCACCGGGCACGCATCTCATTCAAGTCGAATAATTTCTCCATATTCGGCGTATAAATGCCGAGTCACCAGGAATCAGAAAAGTAATTTGCACTTATTTTATCTGCACAATTGCAACTTCTTTTAGCCAAAAAGAAATCATACCCATCACGGTAGAATTTTTATTTTGGGCACCGCCATCGCAAATCAGTCGAACAATTTAAATCTCCTTAAACGAAGTGGAGCATAGTCGGTAATATAATGACAACGCAATCTCGTTAGAGCCTTTCGTATGCTCACTTTCAAGCCAAATGTTTTTTGGCAATCGAAGGAGATGGTTAATAGTCATTCTTTTCCCCGCATAAGAGATGATAGAAACTGTATGCTCGCATTTGTACTTTGGTTTCAGTTTTAAGTTACTCCGTAAACATTAGGCACGTTGAGCGCTTGTCAGATGATAGTGCTTTAAATCCCAGATTAAAGCACGTATTAAAAATACGTCGTAAAGTAGCTTTGTTTCATATGGAATTCAACCGGTTGATCTGCAAGGTACATCCGATATATTTTATTTATTGAAAGATCGCCTGGCAAATAGTGGCGACCGACTTTCTCGGAACGGCAATAATGTAAGTCAACAATTTTAAATCTTGCTATAAATAATTTAACGGCCAGAGCAGTGGTAGCATATTTCATACTGCGTTAATCAGAAATACTAAATAATTACCTGTTTATGTTCTCTTGTTCCTTTTACCAACCACTCTTTTTCACCTTTTTCTTTCGTGGCTCACAGCCTCTTTCTTCGACGCTCATTGACATTTGCACATTTTCTATTATTTTATTTGTATTTTTCAATTTGATTTTGTGTCCAAAAATTCAATGATTACGTTAAGATTAACTCACTTTTATCACTTTTAATTAAAATATTCACAATACACAATGACTACTTTTCTCGACAAAAGGCTCGAATAAACTATAATAAACCAATATAAAACTACTAACCGTAAAAATAACGGTAAAAATGTAGTTTATTGGAAGTAACTATAAAATTATTTTTACGGTATTTCGAAGTAAAGAAATTGTTGATTTTTGAACATAACTTTTGTTATAGGAATTATTTTTTTTTTCGCTGGCGCTACATCCCATAGAGGGATTTGGCCGCTTCATATTGAAGTTTCGTAATCATTTTTAACGGATAATGAGTGATTAATTCATTGAACCTACATTAACCAGCCGTGATTTTATCATCACCCGCCGGGAATCGAACCCGGGACCTCCGGGGCTTAAAGCAAGCATGCTAACAACTGTGCCACCGGGGCGGGGAATAGGAATTATTATTTAATAATAGGAATTATTGGTTTGGAACAAATTGTAGTATATAGGAATTAAAGGTTTTTGCATATTAAGCATATTAAACTCAGATTGAACGTGTAGAAAAAGTTGCTATCTGTCGTTTGGTATTTTTAACTCAGGGACACTATGTGTACTCAACACCAGAAACTGTGTCATTTTGCGATAATATGCACCAGTGGTAGTCAAGTGTGAAGTTGTTTGGGGGATTCAAGTTGGCACTTGCTGTCAGCCCCTTATTTAGCAACTAGCACATGTACTCGCGTTACCCCCACGTGGTGGCCGATGGTAATTAGATTACTGATCTATTGATTTTTAGGCTAAAATATGACGCTAAAGGAGTTAACCTTGACAAAATCGCTGGGCTGGGTTAAGGTGTTACTCGTACCATGGCGCCCCCACCCCCCCCCCCCCCTCTCACCCCCCCCCCCCCCTCACCCCCTCCGAAAGATTTATCCATTATGTATTATCCACATATGAACATATTTGTACCACTACTCGTGGGCAACAAAACAACAACAACAAAACTTCGGTTTGGGGAAACTGCAGATAAGGAAACTCTGTCTTTATACTTACTTTCAAGTCTACAAGCGAACAACTGGACATAAGCGAGGCGGGTCCCTTCACTCGGGTTACCAAACCTGAGCACAGTACGGACGAAGCTGGTGTCTCAATACCAACATCTAAAACAACAGGCCTTCCCTGAAGAGCTAGCAAATATTAATAATATTTCACCGAGAGACAGGGGCAAAAAGATCACAGAACTAAAGTTTCAAAGCTCCTCTGAAAGCGCACAGCTGAAAAGAATTACATCGCAGGAAAAAAGCCCTAGGATCGCAAAAAACGACGAATCTCCATGGTACAAGGATCAGCTGGTTATGGAAGTGATTACAACCCGTCGGAGTATGAGGGAAATGCCTTAGACACAAGATACCTAAAAATGCTGTCAGAATTTGACTTATCGAGATGGGGGATTAACACTATGGAAGTGAGTCAGCCTTGATGTTATTGCTAGGAAAGCGATCCCCTTTAACCGAGAGCCCGAGTGTGGGTCATTGCAAAACCTAGCTTACTCTAATGTATCAACTCACAACTGGATAGTTGCCAAGCTCAAAGAACATAGGTCGGTAGTTATTATCATAAACTAAGTCATAGACGGCACTGGAAAAGTCCAATGGTAGTATTAAATATGACCTTAGTGTTGTCACACTCAAAATTTATAAGAAGGATGGGGCGGGAGAGAAGAAACTGAAGCAAAACTTGTGGAAACATTGAGGTTTGCTGACAGTGATAATAAGACCTTATTTTCATGTCTCTTAGGAAACGCAAGGCAGAAAAAATGCTAACGGATCAAGAAGCATTGAGTTTGTTGATTGATTTAGATTTAACCGTAGCACAATATTTGTACTTGAGAAATTTAACAAACGAACGAAACCGTTTGATATTCCCATCATATTACAAAGTACAAGAAATTAAACAAACCTGCTATCCATCATCTTCAGTTATATAAATTTCAAACACTAGTGCAAAAATAGTAAAATATCAAGATTTATTAGATCATACTGCTCGTAGAATTTAGAGATAAGAATTGATTGAAACATTTACTTCTATAAAGTAAATGGGGCTGTGCTGGATCTGGTCAAAGCCAGTACAAACAGTAACTTCAAGAAGAATCTGAACTTATTTCTGATGCAAATTTGTTTATCACTTCTTTGGTACCTATCAAATTAATTAACGGGTTAACAGGCAATGTTGTCTAGCAAAGTCCGGTATCTTTATCTGTTCGTTTTTTGTCAGTCTATATTAATAGAATATTGCAAAGGAACTCCAGAGAAAACTAAAGCTGCTGTGGATAAAATAAAATACCAAATAAATTCCTTGGCCCCAACATTAATTAATAAATAAAGTGGAGGAGTTCTAGTGAAGCATGAACACTTTCTAACACTGATAGATGACAAAGTAGCTCAGGTATTAACGAATATGCCGTTTGGTCCCACATGTACAATATGTAGAGCTACTCCTTGGCAAATGAACGTATTTAAATGATAATACATATTTCCTACAGTTTTTCTCTCCAAACATGGTGAGCCACAAGCAAAGGAAATAAACGACTAAAGCAAGAGAAGAAAACTCTGGTACAAGAACGATTTCGTGACAAGGTAGGATTGATCATCGACCAACCAAGACTAGTAAGCGGTAATATTAATGATATGGTAATACTGCCAGAAGATTTATTTTATAATACAAGCTGCTCTGCTGAAATTACAAGAGTGGATATAAATTTGATTAAACGATTTTACATAATTCTGCAAGCTCTTTCATCAGGTGTAATGATAAATGTTGAACAATTTGGCAGTTATGCTATGGAGACTGCCAGGATCTATGAGAGTAAGTATGAAAGGAATATATGCCATCTTTAATTCACAAAATTTTGATTTATAGAGAAAGTACGAGTATCATAAAGCATTTTGCAGTGCTTCCTATTGGTCAACTTTCCGAAGATGCGTTAGAATCCCGTAATACGTATTATAAAAAATGTCGCTTATATCGTGCCAGAAAAGTCCAAAGTCAACGCAGCCGGTATGAAAAGCACTTAATAGTACCGTTGTGGAGGTTTCTTCAAATCAACCTCCATCCCTGAAAGGGGATCTCTGTTGATCTCCTGCTCAAAATTATAAAAGAAGGGACTGATGTTGACCAATTGTTGACCGGGTACTTGGGCTGGAGGCTTCCAAGTATAGGTTAATTCACTTCAAAAAAATAAGGTAGAATATGCTCGAGTATTTTAGTTAAAATTCAATAATTAATTACGCCCTAGATGCAAGCCTAATGGTTACAATTTAAGATTCTGGTGAATCCTGTACCATTTTCGCTACTGATAGTGAAACAATCACTAACTGTTTCGAACTTACCATATACTCGGCACCATGTTTTACTCGGAAAAGCTGTATAACGAGCTTGTGTGAAAAATCAAATAGACCATGTAGTAATCCTATAGTCTGTATGCACTCAACAAAATTTAGTGCCGTTACCAAGCAAAACGCCTACTCCATTCCACATATCGATCGAATTTTAGGTCAATTTTGGAAACAAAATATCTCTGTCAAGCGTCCACCTATCTGACGCTTTTTGGAAGATTCCGCGCTTGAGGAAAAATCTAAGGGAAAGGCCTTTTAAAATTCGTCACTGGACCAAATCTTCAAAATCGTTGCAGAAAGGATGACTTAAGGAAGTTTAACTATAAATTTAGGGAAATCTATATTTCTTCAAAAAACTGTGAAATATTTGTGTTACGTTATACCTGACGAGAGATTGAGGACTGATCCTGAAAAGGTCTTAGGAATGTTGGATTACCCTATTTGTGCAGTACCATTTCGCCATTTCCTCAAAGGACTCAGGTTAACGGAGTCTGGGGGCTTTTGAGGATGGCAGGATGGTACCGCAGATCATCTCAAATTTCGTTCCTTTATCTCCTATATTTGACAAAAAATAAACTATTCTGTTTTCAAACTAACGCGTCTGACATGGGTTGCTAAAGTAAAACCCAAGGATAGGTATCCGACAAACGCGTAATTTCATTTATTTTATTGAAATTAACAGCTCAGCAATATATAGAAGAAGCCAGCTCTACTGTGATCACAGATCATGCCTTCTTAATATAGTTAAATGATATTGTAGACCCTAGTGGTCACATAAGCTCAACAATATCAGTTTTTGCTGAAAAATAAGAAAGTCTAATTTCATATGGTACATGATGCAATTTCCCTTGGCTTACAAATCAAGGTCGTAACATCTGAAATGGAATTATGGTATGATAATTTAAATATGGCATTGTTAAACACTCCAGAGTAACATCCATCATTTCATTTAAATTGTGGAAAGATAAGTTTGGGGTTAAAAATCCTTCCCGAGAATTAAAGTGCAATATTGTTAGTCAAAAATGTTGAAATTTTCTATGGGAATGGCACTGATCTCTCAAAATTCTTGGTTAGTAATTGCCGTAAAATTGTAGGACCACTTTCGAGATCAAAACAAGCAAATTTGAACATATTTGTTGTCTTAAACATTTTCAACAACACTAAGAAATTCCGAAAATTCTTATATCATTAACGCGCTATTTTTTGGCGGCCAGGTGGGAAGTTGCTAGGGGGATGCAAGCCGATAGGCTCCGTAACTAGCAGTTTTCCGCAAGTGCTCGTGTTACCTCCTCGTGGTGGCTGCTGGTAACTAGATTGCTTTTTCGGCTTCTAGGCAAAAACACGGCGCTAAAGGAGTAAACCTTAAACAAATCACTGGGCTGGGTTAAGGTGTTATTCGTACCGTGCCGATAACCGGCCAGGCTGAGGGCCCAGTTTAAAAACTAGCTCAGTCGCAAACGGTGGATCCGGATACCTGGCGCCCTCCGGATTAAGTAGCCTTATCTGTGTATTGCGGATCTCTGCACAGATGGACACTCTTTTCTCCGCTACTCGTGGGACCAAATATGGGAGACCAAAAAACAAAACAAACAAAAGAGTCCGGTTCTCTTACAAAACCGGAAGAGGTAGAGAAGGAGACTCGGGTCTTTAGGCCTATCTCTAAACCTGCCAATAAACAACGGGACAAAAGCTTAGATAAGGCTGGTCCCTCCACTCGGGTCACCAGGCCTGAGCAAAGAAGTATAATTCGGAACCAAAGCACCAATGAAGCTGGTTCCTCAAAACCAACATATAATACTAGGAGAAAGGCGTGGAGGGCACTGGAGAAGATAAATAAGATCCATCCAGAAGACAGGTCGGAGAAAGACAAAGCTACGCTTGTGTGGGCGAAAAAAGTCACCGAACAGATGTCGGAAGGTCCTTCAGCTGGCTTAAAGATTAAAAGGAACAGATCTCAGGAGGAAAGTCCTAAGATCGCAAAACGAACTAAGCTCCATGCTACCGAAATGAGGCCTTTTAACGAGGTACTCAAGGATCAGCTGGTAGTGGCAGTTGTTGACCAGTCCCAGGAGGATGGCAGTATCACGCCCGCCAATTGGAGAAAGGTGGAAAGGGCCTTAACCACCATTTACCTGGATATCCTTGCAGAAAACCCAGGACCTGCTCCGACTTGTCGGGATGCGGGTTGGCACAGGAACCAGGTGAAACTGACTGCATGTGTGGATCAGAGATCTCTTCTGCTCTACAAGAAGGCAGTGGAAAGACTAGGCGAGGTATGGCCCGGAGCCAGCCTTGCTGTTAAAGCTAGAGATGAAATCCCCTGTAGGCCAAGAGCCAGGGTGTGGATTCCTTCGGAGCCTAGCGATCCAAAGGTGATACTCCAGTTGTTGCAGGTTGGCAACCCAGATTTGCCAACGCACAACTGGAAAGTTGCTAAGCTCGAGGAGCCACGGGCCGACTACAGGTCGGCCGTCATAATTCTAAACAGAGAGTCACTGACTGCGCTGGAAAAAACAAATGGTATGGTAAGCTATGGTTTCAGTGCAGTCACACTCAAAATCTACAAGAAGGATGCGGACAAGCCGGATGCTCCGGAATCTGAAGAAGCTGCAGGAAGCTCATCTGGGCTCCTCCAAGAGGGGAACAGCCTGGTGGAAACCATCTCTACAGATACGGAGTTGACAATGTCCTTGGAGTCATTAAGAAGAATCTCAGAGGACTTCACATCATCAGGGGAGGACTCTGATGATACATTGGTAGGGAAGGAAGTCTAAGAATGGTGACGTTCTTGCAGATTAACCTACACCACTCAAAGGCAGCATCAGCTGCTCTACTTTTAAAAATTGGAAAGGAAGGGACGGATATTGTCTTGATCCAAGAACCTTGGGTTGCTGGTGACCGGGTACTTGGACTCAAGACACCCTGTTATAGATTAATGCACACGGAACAAGAAGGTAGGGTTCGGTCGTGCATTCTCGTTAAAAATAATATAAATTGTTTTCTGCTATCGAATTTCAGCAATGAAGATGTGGCAGCGGTCAGCATTGAGGTCAATAAACGAAGCCTCTGGCTAATATCAGCCTACCTAGCCTATGATGCAGTGAACATTCCACCAGTCATTCTGGGTGAGGCAATTTTGGAGGCTCAGAAGCGCAAGGTTGGAGTCATCCTGGGGAGTGATGTAAATTCTCATCACACAATCTGGGGAAGTACGGACACAAATGAACGAGGTGAGTTACTCCTTGATTACATTCTAAGTACTAACCTTCATATATGTAACATAGGCAATAAGCCGACTTTTATAACTAGAAATAGACAGGAGGTATTGGATATTACACTCGTCTCAAACTTCTTGACGACTAGTCTATTAAATTGGAAAGTGTCGGAAGACCACTCTTTTTCTGATCACTGTTATCTTCAATTTGAAATGAGCTTGGTCTTTCCGAACAGCCCTCTCTACAGGAACAGGAGGAAAACCGACTGGGATATTTTCAGAACTATTCTGGGAAATTCACTACCAGTGCAGGTGCCTGAACCTCCAAAAACTACGGTAGAACTCGATGGCTTAGTGGACGAACTGTCCAGCGCTTTTAATAAAGCGGTACTAGGCTCTTGTCCTCTTAGTAGGCCTAGGGGCAAATCTCGGCCACCTTGGTGGTCAAAGGAGATTCAACAAATACGTCAACGGTGCAAGAGACTCTTCAAAACAGCAAGGAAAACAAAAGCCGCTGTAGACTGGGGACTCCTATAAGGAAGTCCTCAAAATTTACAAATATCAGCTAAGAAGCGCAAAGAACAGATCTTGGAGACTATACTGTGGTAAAATTCAGGAGACATCAGAGATGTCCAGGCTTCGCAAGGTACTATCTACTAGCCCTTCCATCCCAAGCTTCCTTCAAAGGCCGGATGGAGCATGGACCACAAATAGTATGGAATCGCTGGAACTACTATTGGAAACTCACTTCCCTGGTTGTTCCGAATCTGCACCTACTATATCAGAAGGTAAAAGGGCTAGTAGCCTCGCAGGCCAAATTATTAGCAGAAGAAAGATTCTGTGGGCGATAAGCAGTTTTAAACCATACAAGTCGCCAGGACCTGATGGTATTATCCCTGCGGATATACAAAAAACTACTGATCTAACCATTCCCTGGTTAGAGGTAATTTTTAGAGGCAGCCTAGAACTATGTCACATTCCCAGTAAATGGACGGAAGTGAAGGTTGTCTTCATACCTAAGGCGGGAAAACGCTCACATTGCAGTCCCAAAGACCTTAGACCGATCAGCTTGTCTTCTTTCCTTTTCAAAATACTGGAAAGACAAATAGAAGCTCATATTAGAGGCACGATTATGCCGGAAAAGCTGTCCAAATCTCAACATGCCTATTGCAAGGGGAGATCTGTAGAAACTGCTCTTCATTCTCTCACATATTTTATTGAAAAATCTTTCGAATATGGAGACTACGCGATGGTAACCTTTTTGGACATTGAGGGAGCCTTTAACAACGTGCTAACAGGGGCTATAACTCGGGCACTTTCGAATCTAGGAGTGGAAGATTCTCTTAAGGACTGGATAGATCAGATGCTAAGAGGCAGAATCATAAATGCCAGTCTGGGGAAATCCTCCGCCAGAAGATTTGCAAGCAGAGGCACGCCGCAGGGTGGCGTACTGTCCCCCCTTCTCTGGAACTTGGTCATAAATGATCTATTGCTGAGGCTGGAGGATACTGGCTTCAAGGTGGTTGCCTATGCGGATGATGTCGCTATTGGCGTTCGGGGAAAATATCCCGGGACACTTAGCGAGCTTATTCAAAATGCTCTGGGCATTCTTTCACTATGGACCAATGGTTGTGGGCTAAATGTGAACCCACAGAAAACCGAATTGGTTCTCTTCTCTAGGAAATATAAAATTCCTCATGTTGATCCTCCTACTTTAAATGGTTTCAACTTGGCTTTTACAGGTGAAGCAAAGTTCTTGGGTCTCGTCTTAGACAGTAAATTAAACTGGAAACCGAATATTACGGAAAGGGTAAAGAAAGCTACGGTAGCGCTATACTCCTGCAAAAATGCAATTGGGAAAGGTTGGGGGCTGGATCCCCACATGGTCCTTTGGCTATACACAGCAGTAGTTAGACCCATTCTTCTGTATGGGGTAACAGTTTGGTGGCCTGCTCTGGACAAAACTGTCAACCTAAAGTTGTTGACAAAAGTTCAGAGAACAATCTCTCTGTGGATCAGTGGTGCAATGAGGAGCACATCCACTCAGGCACTGGAGACTCTGCTATTTCTAACTCCTCTAGATATCATGGGAAAACAGTGGGCAGCTAGCACTGCCATACGACTGAAATCCACCTTAATGTGGACCTGCAATAACACAGGGCACTCATCTATACTTTGTAACAAAGGGCTTCCCAAGACCACCGACTATACTGTCCCGTCACTATCTTTTGATAGAAAGTTCCGGACTATTATACCATCTAGAGAGGACTGGATGATGGATACAGTTTTGGAACCAGGAGTTTTGAACTTCTTCACTGATGGTTCAAAACGGGATAGAGGAGTAGGGGCTGGGGTGTTCTGCGAGGAACTCATGTTAAACCTCTCCTTTCGTCTCCCTGACTACTGCAGCATTTTTCAAGCTGAGGTAACTGCGATAAAGGAAGTAGCGGACTGGTTGAGGTATAATGTAATATCGACTAGAGATATTCGCATATATACGGACAGTCAGGCAGCCATTAAAGCGCTTCAATCACACCTTCTCACGTCGAAAGTAGTCCAGAGCTGTCTCTCATCTCTTAACGAGATGACAGATCAGTTCAACATCCATATCATATGGGTGCCAGGACATTTCGTTAGTACGGGGAACATGAAAGCCGATGAACTGGCTCGACGTGGTACAACGGACCACATTTCAAACAGCAAAAAGGATATTGAAATTCCTCTTGCGGTATGTAAACTGCTGCTTCAGGAGGAAGCCAGTAAGTTGACGAATGACAGATGGTCAAATAGTACCTCATGCGTAATAACTCGGCAAATCTGGCCAAAGTTGAACTTGGCGAGATCCAAACAGCTGATCTCACTTCAGCGGAGTCAGATCAGTGTGGTTGTTGGAGTGATTACGGGGCACTGTCTCATAGGCAGACATGCAAGTAGACTTGGTTTCTTCTCACATGACTACTGTCGTAGTTGCGAGGACGAAGAGGAGGAAGAGACAGTACTTCATCTTCTTTGCACCTGTCCTCGTCTGGCACGAAACAGACTGAATTTTCTAGGGGCACACCTTTTCAACGACCTGGCGGAGCTCAGCGAGAAGGACGTCAGGAGTATCCAGCGCTTCATAGCAAGCTCAAAGTGGTTTCAATGAGTTGGAGGAAAAATTTTTAATTTGTGGTACGGCTACGGACCTTTTTGTGTCTATGCCTGGTCCTGGTGGACCGCCACCCAAACCTAACCTAACCTAACGCGCTATCCTCAACAAAACAATCCAGCTGAAAGGTACAACTGGGTTATTATAGTCAATATTGGTGCTTATTTTAAGGATAGTCATGAAGATTGGGATAAAGAGAATAACATTTGTTGTGCACTTCGGACTGTAAAACTACTTCATTGATTTCTGTCGTGAGATATATCATTATGAATACGATATTGGGCGAGCCTCTGAATGCCAATTTATTTAGCTCGTTAACAAAGAGCTTACCGGCAAGAAGGCAATTTTCTAAAATGACATCCAAAGCTAGTTTTCTAAATTCTGGTATTTTTCGAGTATTTGATTCGATATTGGGAGAAAAATTAAAATTGAATTTTAAAACCGTTATACCGGTAAAAATTTCTACTTTTTTTCTAGTATTATTTTATTGCTAAATACATTCAACTAACTGTTGTGGAGCTCCATCATAATGCCTTTATTTTATGGATATATTATGTTACAACACTAATGATAAAAATCATCATAAATTATATAAAATCATCTTTTGCATCGAATTTATTTTAGATTATCATCATGATTGAAAAATTAGCTTGGTCAGCTTTGAAAACAACAAAACAAAAGAAAATCGTAAATAATGAAGCTTTTATCAGCAATTTTATATGTTTTTCTGAAATGTATTCAACACATAAAAGTAAAAACTCAAACCAGAAGAATAATAAATAAAAGCTCGTAATATACAATTCAGAAATATTTTATTACAGCTTTTTTCCATTTCTCATGAGCAATAAAACTTTTATAGTAGTAAAAAAATATCTACCTACCTGTTATGCTGCTATGCTTTTTATTAATGAATCATTCTATTTTTTTTCTTTTGTATTCTACTTAAAGCTGTAACAAAATGATAAAGTTTTTCGATAATTTCGCTTTAATGCTTTTAATTGTATCATTTTAATAATGAACTAAATTGTAAAATTTATTTGTAAAAATATTTTATTTTATTACTTTTGCCGTCGTTCATAAAAGCGTTTATTAAAAAGTATTTTAAATTTATATTATTTTAAATTGATACAATTTAAGGCGAGCTAATAGTTTGAAAATAACAAATCCAAAACAATATTGAAAGCAGAAGAGACGGTTGCCATTTTAAACGTAAACAATAAACAAAGCGCAACCAATTCTATCAATTCATATGGGTGGGTTGTCATTCCCAATTTTGTAGCTCACAATTTTTTTGTGTGAATTATAAAAATAAAAAACATAACTTTGGCAATATGCTGCATACATTGCATACAATTTAACGGTTTATCCAAAGTATACATCCGAACTGTTGCTTTTATATTTTTTCGTTCGCTCATAAATATCTAACATCAAAAAAATGATCAATTTCATAGAAATGTGTTTATAAAATATTTACCTCTTTTTGTGCAGACTTTTAAAACCAACAAAAAATTTGGAAAATTAATTTTTGTTTATTGGAAAATATGCAAACATAAATCAATCAATTCAAATACATATACAATACATACATACATACATATATAGAAAAGATCATCAGCTATACACATCACAATGAACAATGTGTGTATTTTGAAAAGGTAACCTACATACCTGTTTGGCATTATTTATGACATTTATGAAAATAATTGATTTATGACATCATAAATATATTTTTTAGGTAATTTATTATTTACGAAAAATTGAACTGGAGACGAGTACCTATATTATATGGTACATAATATATAGAGTAAAATGCACACATGTTTTTTGTCGATTCGAAAGGTGTAAATACGTCAATTAATTATTATGTATAGTATGTATTATGTATGTGCTTAATTTGAATGTTTCACACTTTATCGTAACACTTCCACACTTGTTGGTAATGAGACAAATGTAAACAATTTAAAACAATTTCTGAGCTTTTCATAATGTTTTTGTTGTTTTCGATGTTTGAACTTACTAACATATAGTTATGTAATCACGATATAGTTATGTGATCATAATCTACACTGCCAACATAGTTCAATGCTCCATAATTAGAATTATCATAATATGCAATTCTTAGTTTTAAGCTACCTGATACTCAGACAAATGTAATAGCAACGTGCTGTAATTAGAATTACCATAAGACGCCATTTTGGAATAGAACAAGTAAAACGTGTAATAAAGAATAAAATAAATAAAAATCGTTTTTTTTATGTTCCGACAATCTTCCAACTCATAATTGGCGCAGCCAGGTAGTTTTCTGAATAAGTGAAGTAAAGTGTAGTGCAAAGAAATAAGCGAATAAAAACTTATTTTAAAGTGAATCGGTCGAGAGTAAAATAGAAAATTAAAAACTTTTACGGATTATATAGTGTTATAATTTGGTGAATTGTGAATTTTTTTTTCTTCTCAAGACGTCTCAAGCTGAAACTTGTGAACAACTGCTACGAGGATTAAGGATTCCGCCAGCTTTAACAAACTTCCACAGAACCAGAGCAACGATTGCAAAAGGTAAGAAATTTTTCTTATTTAATAAATTAACCAAGTTCTATCAAGACAAACCCACGCACTACAAGATGGACGTGAACCTGTCTCATATTCGTCCACTACAAGATAGAGGTGAATATACTTATAGTTTCTCGTGTTTATGGTTAAGGAAAATTCAATTGAGGTTTATATTCAAAATCGAAATATTGACATAGACGAAATAAACATGGAAGACGTGAAGACACAACTAAACGCGATCGTGGAACAGCTAAAGAAGCTTAGCGATGCGCAAGTGTACAACGATGAGAAACTAACCTTTCTATCCCAAACGATAGAAAATGAACCTGAGCAAAAAACAGAGCATGTTCCCGAAAATTCGGGGAACATTTCGGCAGTAGACATATTTAGGATCCCAGATCCAATCAAACCTATACCGAATTTTGACGGTAATAGAAAACAACTAGCAGCCTGGCTGAAAACAGCCGAGGACACCTTGTGTTCCAACCGTTTATAGCAGGCCTTAGAAAGCCATACTTTGGGTATGCCCAAGCGGCTAAGCCGAAAGGCATGGAAGAGGCGTACGCCTTTCTTTGCAAATTTAATTCCAATGAACTAATTTTTAATAATTCTAAAAAAATTACACAAAACATCCAAAAACCAAATCTGGTGAATTCTACACAGTACGGTACTAGCCAAATAAAAGACAAAGAAGTCGTTCCGATAAACCATCGGAAACAAACTTATTCAGTCAAAGAAGCACCGACCCCTATGGAGGTGGATCAATCGATTAGAATGACCTACGTGACATTTAATAAAAATCTTATTAACAACCACGAGATAGCTCAAGAAATCAGAGTAGACCTGTCACAAACCCTAGATAATAGTCACCTTGAAGAGACTCAAGAGAGAGACTCAGGAAATTTTCAGGGAACTCAGGATTCAGACACGGAAGATTAAATTTTCTTCCGCATCTACAGTGTTATAATGAACATCTTAAGCGCCCTATAACACTTCTAATAGAAACCGGCGCGAATAAAAATGTTATCAAACCGGAAATTTCTACCCTATTAAACCCTACTGATAAAACAATAGTAAAAAAGATAATTGTAAAGAACCTTTTAGGAACCCATAAAATTGAAAAACAAATCAAAATTAATATCTTAGGGAATAACATATCGCCACAGGTGTATTACGAATTAAAATTCCATAAATTGTTTGATGGAATTTTGGGTTCAGAATCCATGGCAAAGATGAATGCCAATTTAGATTATAAATCTAACACAATATCCCTGAACAAATACGTGTTTAAATTTAACAGATACTACCCTCAAGATAATTTTTATAACCATATCATGACACTGCGCACAACCGAGAACGATGATTGGCTAGTACCAAGAAATAATGGTACAACCCGGTTTATATAAAGCAGAAAACTTTAAAACCACAATAAATGTGCTTATGGGGGATCCCGAACCACCAAAGAGAAACCCAAAATTAAAACTCAAAGTAAATAATTTCGAAACAATTAATCCGATCCCCATTTCAAAAAACGAACCTATTGATAGGAAAACTATCAAGAATCTAGTTAGAATGGAACATTTGAGTGAAAAGGAAAAAACGGTATTGACAGAAACCCTTTTCCAAAACCAAACTATTCTATTAAAAAAAGACGAAAAGTTGTCGGCAACAAAAATAACCAAACATAACGTCATAACAACGGACGATAATCCAGTCTACACGAAAACGTATCGGTACCCGCATTGTTATAAAAAAGATGTTGAAGAACAGATCCAAGAACTATTGGATAGCGGTATCATACGAAATTCAAACAGTCCGTACTCATCTCCTATTTGGGTCGTCCCAAAGAAAATGAACGCGTCAGGTGTGCAAAACGTACCAGTGCGGTGATAGACTACCAAAAATTAAATGAAAAGACTAGAAATGACAAATTTCCAATTCCACAAATCGAAGAAATCCTTGACAACCTAGGTAAATCCGTTTACTTTTCGACGCTAGATCTAAAATCGGGATTCCATCAGATTCCGATGGACGAAAAGTACCAAGAAAAAACAGCGTTCTCAACGGACAAAGGACACTTTGAGTTTACCCGCATGCCTTTTGGCCTGAAAAACGGCCCTGCCACATTTCAAAGGACCATGAACAACGTACTACATGGTCTAATAGACCAAATTTGTTATGTGTATTTAGATGATATTATCGTAGTAGGACAACATTTAAAGAATCATATGGACAATCTTGACACAGTATTCAAAAGACTATCTCAGTTCAATTTAAAAATTCAATTGGACAAGTGTGAGTTTCTGACAAAAGAAACCGAATTTCTAGGACACATTATTACTCAAGAGGGAGTGAAACCAAATTCGGATAAAATCCAAAAAATATTAAGTTGGCCACTACCTAGAACGCCAAAAGAAATAAAGCAGTTCCTTGGGCTGTCCGGCTGTTGTAGAAGATTAATTAAGGATTACTCGAAAATAGCTAAAAATATGACGAAATATTTAAAAAAAGATACCCCTATTAACATAACAGATCAGGACTACATAAACTCTTTTGAAACCATCAAAAGAGTCTTCTCAACTGATCAGATATTAGCCTACCCGGATTTCTCAAAACCTTTCATATTGACGACAGACGCATCAGATTTTGCTCTGGGTGCAGTCTTATCGCAGAACCAGGATGGAATCGAAAGACCCATTGCTTTTGCATCCAGAACTCTAAATACGACAGAGTCCAAATATACCACAAATGAGAAGGAAGCACTAGCCATCATTTGGGCTGTTAAAAAAATATCAATCCTACCTTTACGGAAATAAGTTTACTTTGGTCACAGACCACAAACCCCTAACGTTCATTAAAACTTCTGAAAAGAATGCAAAAATTTTGAGGTGGCGGCTAGAACTAGAAAATTACGACTATGATGTCGTATATAAAGAAGGTAGAGCTAACGTTGTAGCAGACGTGCTCAGCCGCATACCAACGACGAATGAGATCAATCTCAATGAAGGAATGGAAAACTCTTTACGTGAACCAGAAAGTATGGAGGGAAACCCGTCCAACAGTGAGAGTAAGGTAGAAACTGTTCATTCGGCAGAAACCTCAGACCATTATTTCATACATTTCTCAGAACGTCCTGTAAACTATTACAGAAACCAAATTATATTTAAAATTTCGAGGATAGAAACCATAATCACAGAACAAATATTTCAAAATTTTAACAGAACTATTATTTCAAAAGAGGTATTCGAGAAAGAAGATATTCTCAATTATTTAAAAGAATTTCACAATGGTAAACCGTCGGCCATCCTAGCACCAGAGGCACTGTACCAGAGAATCCAGGAAGTATTCAGGGAGAATTTTTCAAGAAGCGGTCATTTTGTTTTCACCACAAAAATGATCGAAGACGTGACGAATGAACACCGTCAAAATTCCATCATCGTCAAGGAGCACGAAAGAGCCCATAGATGCAAAAAAGAAGGAGAAAGTCAAATTAGACGTTCCTATTTCTTCCCAAATATGGCAAATAAGATAAAAAGTCATATTAACGCTTGTAACATATGCCATATACATAAGTATGACAGAAAACCATACAACATAAAAATATACCCTAGACCGGTTACGAAGAAACCCCTAGAAAGGGTACATATAGATATTTTTAATATTAGCAAAACAAGTTTTTTATCTATAGTAGACGCATTTTCGAAGCATCTGCAGATGGTTCAAATAAATACAAAAAACTTGAGGGATGTAACTAGCGCCCTAACCAAGTATTTTACACAATTCGGAATTCCCAATACTATCATGTCGGACCACGAGACGACATTTCAGTCTATTCAATTCAAAGAATATTATAAACTAAACGTTAAATTGGAATACACCCCTTCGTCCGAATCAAATGGACAAGTTGAAAAAACTCATTCAACGGTGATTGAGATTTTCAATACAAACAAAGATAAATTCCCGAATTCCAGTATTCCAACAGCTATCGAATTGTCAGTAGTTTTATATAACGGCTCAGTACATTCTTCCACTGGCTACACGCCTAACGAGATTATACTTACTCAAAATAATCTAATAAACCCCTACGAAATTGAAAGACAAGCCAAAGATATATTTAAGAGTGTAAACCTAAATATAGAAGGAGCGATTAAAAATATGGAGAAACAAAACATTAATAAAGAAAATCCGCCAAATTTAGCGGAAAATCAATTAGTATACGTAAAACTGAACATTAGGTCGAAAACACAACCTAAAAGAGTCAAAGCTGAAATTAAAGATGTTACTCCTAGAACATTTAAAATAAACAAAAATATTAAAAGAAATAAAAACAAAATCAAAAGGTTAAAGAAATAATTTAAATTTGTAGAAATATATAAAAAAAAATAATAAAAAAAAATAAACAAATTTGTATATTTACTTTCAGAAAAATAATGTTTTCGAAACTATTAGTCCTAATAATTATGAGCACATTTTGTAAAACACAAAAATAAGAATTAAAAATTTGCATAACGATCCAATTTTGCTAATAAAAACACATGAATGTAAATTGCAAGTAGGGAATATAAAAATAATACATCCAATAAATTTAAGAAATTTATAAGAAACAGTAAATTCAATAAATAAATTTGTTACAAATAAGATAAATGATAAATTAGAACTTTATAAAATATTAGAACAAAAATTAAAAAAATTGCATGATAATTTGTACCAAATTAAACCATTCAGAAATACTAGGCATAAGAGATGGGACTCTCTGGGCACAGCCTGGAAATGGTTAGCTCGGAGCCCAGATGCACAAGATCTGCGTATTATCAATAGTACAATGGATGAACTAATAAACCAGAACAACCAACAGTTCCAGGTTAACGAAAGAATCAATTAAAGGATACAAATAATTACCGATACCGTAAATAAAGCATTAACAAACACCACTATATGGCAAATAAAATAATTCTTACAGAAATAGAAGTTATAGCGACAATAATAAACATCGAGACAATTAATGGTATTCTAGAAGATATCCAAGAGGCGATAATAAGGACAAAATCACAATTGCCAAGTAATAAAATTCTATCATTAAAAGAAATCATAATGATAAAAGATTTAATGGTCAATCAAGGTGTAAACATCTCCTTACCCGATGAAGCACTTCAATACGTCAACCCAAAAATAGCTATTAACGACGAAACTCTCTTGTACATATTACATATCCCAAAACTGGAAGAAGAAAGCTCAACGGCAATGATGGTTATACATACAATTAACAGTTAACAACACAATCATCAAACCTTCCCAAAACACCTCATTAGGTCAAACCAGAAATTGTTTACAACTACGAACTACAACAGTTTCATACAAAAACACTCACAAATCCAGGAATTTGAAGATAACTGTATCAAACCATTAGTGATGAGAACGAGAAGTCATTGTAACGTATCGTTAGAACTGGAGACATTAATTCAATTCATCACCGAAGATAAGCTAATAATCACCAATGCAAAGAACGAAACATTATCTTCAGACTGCGGGCCGAACAACCGATCGTTAACAGGGAATTTTTTAATTACGTTTTGGAACTGTACAATAACGTTTAACAACAAGAAATTCCAATCGTACGAAATAAAAAGTGAAGCAACAGAAATTCGAGGAGTTATGTAATCACGATATAGTTATGAGATCATAATCCACAATGCGCACATAGTTCAATGTTCCATAATTAGAATTATCATAATATGCAATTCTTAGTTTTAAGCTATAACTGATATGTACTCAGACAATGTAATAGCAACGTGCTGTAATTAGAATTAAAGTAAGACGCGATTTTGCATTTTAGAAAAAAAGCTGAATTCGTATTTTTTCTCCTTCGTAAAATATTTATCAATCTGGAATATACCAGCAGAGCCTACTGTATAAATAAGAGCCTCCAGTATCGACTGTATTTTTTACTAAGCTTAAAATAAGGTACAAACAATTTTTTCTTTACTATGAAACTATATGGGAAAACGCTTATTTTCATTGACAGATTTAGTTTATTAGAAATGTGAGCTTTTGTTTTGTTTTTATATGAAAATGTTCATGAAACATGTAATATTATTTGATTGAAAAATCGAGTCTTGAAAATGTTTATTTCTAAGTGAAAATCGTCATGAAAAATAAGGTACTTTTGAAATTTTAAATATTGTTGTTTTTGTAATACTATACGTCACCAATATAACTAGAAATTTATAAACAAAACAATAATCATCTCTTTCATTGCCTCCATTCCAATTTGAATTCGAATATGTTTCTATAGTTATTTTGAATTTGCAAAGCATGCTAGATTGTTTTGATGTTTTGTTTTTTTCGCACTCATTGTATTGATTTAATTTATTCTGATTGGCTCTTTTTGAGTTTTTTTAAATTTTGATTGTTGAGCGGAGACGTGTTGTCTTTTTTCGTACCATTGGTTTTAGATGTGGAGATATGATGTCGTCATTAAACTGAATTTTCTCTTTTTAATACATATTGTTATTGTTGTAGAATGTTTTTTAATTTAGTTTCCCTTATTTTCTTTTGATTATTGCTGGAAAATAGGGAAATTTGAGTATCTGTGTTTTAAATGAGTAAGATATTGAGTTGTTTGTTAGCGATTTCTTAAAAAATTATTTAACTGGGTTTAACTTTTAATTCATATTTTATCGTCAATCGAAATCGCGTTTTTTCATATAAACACTATGAAAATAAATGAATTTTTAGTGTTTCTATATCCCTTATTTTAAGTTCATTTTTCACATGCCGGCTCTATTCATATCAAGATGGTTCTGATACCAGAATAATGTAATGTTTGAATATAGAACTCGCATGCGTTCAATACACTAAAATTGAAATTGTTAAAAGCTTTTAAGGGAAAATATAAAATTCTCTTATACTACAAGTACATGGTTGATTCTATATAGGAATAAATCAGAGTAATAAGTTTAGCTTTTTTACTGAAAGATGATTTATTTTTCACAAAGCTCGCAGATCGAAACTGAATTGCAAAACTCTTAACAATTTCTCCTCTTCGTAAAATATTTATCAATTTGGAATATAACAGAATAATTTTATGTTTAAATTAAAATTAATAAAATTATATATTCTGCAAAAGTGGGATTAAAAAAAAAAATTTAAATTCTGTAAGAGGGGATAATTAATTTTAAAATTTAAAAAACAATAAAGTTGTTATTCTGGAAAAAGTAAAATTTAATTTTAAGATTAAAATAACAAAATGAAAAAGATAAAAGTTCTGGAAATTAGGAATTTTATTTTAAATATAAATTAACAGGAATATTTTTGGACAGGTGGAATTTGTTTTTAAAATAAAAATTAAACAAAAAATTAAAAATTTTGGTAAGGAGAATTTATTTTTTAAAAATAATTGAATGACAATTATGGAAAAGGGAAATTTAATTTTAAAAGAAATTAACGAAAAATTATAAATTCTGAAGAAGGAATTCAATCAACTCAAAAAAATCACAAACAATTTTAAATTTTTCGCAAGGGGGAATATAATTTTAAGCAATATATATATTTAGCTAGGGACACTGTAGAACGCTTTGAAAAAATAAAACAATTTAACAAAGTAATAGTTGTAAAGCATTCGACTAGAGCGGCAAAGGTCTTCGGTTCTGTCCTCATTTTTTTTTTATTTTTAATTTTTATTTATTTTTTTTAGTATTCATGTAATGACCAAATATTTTACTTTAAATTAAACATTCCGCTTTATAGTTATTACAGTAATTACACAAGAAAATACGTGGTCCGCGTTTATGATGCCCCTAAACACTACACCAAATTATATTGACAATTTTCACGGCATAGATGTCGCGTCGGGGGAGTGCTATGAATCGAGTTTGACGTTTCGTGAAGTATGTGAAATTGTTTGGTAAGTAATAATTTGATTTTAAAATTAAATATTTAATTGATTTAATGCAACAAATTTTTTTTTTTTAGTGTTTATGATAACATTAGAACATAAATTACGGTTTTAGATATTTTTTATCTATTAATATGTTGTAGGTTAATTGCTTTAAGCTTGTATTTATAATAATGTTCTCCGATTCAGAAAATTACATTCAAATTAAAATAAATTTTAGTGACCTTTTAGATTATTGTGGATCGAGAGATAAGCGAATTTTTGTTGAGGGGGAGAAAGTTTTGAACGCCAATCATATAATACATGTGGGTATAGATCATAAAACCAACAATAAAATATTTGCTTCGGTAGTTAACACCAGTTCATTGAAAGGGAAACCGCATCACATTGAAATATATATGCACGAAGATTTTCAAAATTGGGTGAAAAATTGTAGCTGTATTGCCGGGCAAGGAAGCCATTGCAAACATTTATTTGCAGTCCTGTTACATATATACAGGTAATTCTCTTGTTTATTGTATTTAATTTGCGTTGTGGAACATACATTTTTCCTTTTCAGAACAGAACAACTACCAGTTCTAACAACCACTGACTATGAGCAGTATTGGGGAATAACCGCCGCTAAACACAAGTATACTGAATTATACACCCCAAAAACAATTAAAGAATTTTGTTGTGCAAAATCTAAAAAAATAATGGAATATTCTTCTAATGAAGAAATTGCACAAACAAATTTTGGACTAATTTCATCAGTCGGTGCGTTAAAAATCCACCATGAACAGACTCGTCAAACCCGTAAAACTATAGTCAGAGACACAAATAACAACAAATTATTAGATATTGTAAACTTAAAACACCTCGAACAAATTTACGAAAATGGATTTTCGATTGATTTGGTAAATCCAGATGGCTTACTTTGCACCGTTGAAAATTTCGGATTTTATATTCACAATGTATGTCTTTCAAAAGAAGAAGCACTAGTTTTAGCTAAAAGCACTGTAACACAATCAAATTCGGATTTGTGGAAAAAAGAAAGGGCTAAACGGATTACCGGGAGTATATGTTATGCTCTGTATACATACGCATCAAACAAGAGCGCAAATTGGAAAAGGAAGTTGGATACATTGTATTCTTCTTCAAAATCGTATTTAAAAAATTGTGTTTTTGGGAAATTGAATGAGCCTAAAGCTCTTCAAAAATATCTACTAACGTATGGTGCACAAAATACCCCAATCGGGCTAATAGTTCATCCCGCTGTGCCTTGGCTTGGCTTCTCGCCTGACGGGTTTATTGCAACATCAAACATTTTAATAGAAATTAAATGTCCAGTAGTAAAAACGGATATCCCAATGCGAGAAGTGTTAAAAAAATCGAAATTTTTAAATGAAGTAAATGGGAATTTTGCTTTAAAAGAAAAACATGCATATTACGGGCAAATTCAACTCGGTTTGTTTTTGTTAAATCTAGAAATTTGCCATTTAGTTATTTTTCATGCTGTGATTGAAGAAATATTTGTGATACACGTAACTAAAAATTCTCAATTTTTAGATATAATGTTACCTACTTTAAAAACTATTTACTTTAGCCAATGTTTACCTTATTTCCATGATAAAAATAATGTAAACCTTTAGTTTTAAGAAAAAATCTAAGTACTTATCAAACAAGACTGAAATTCTGAGTACCTAATTTGTTTCATTAACAAAATTTATAAGTTTAAATCTTTAATAATAAGCACCTGAAGTGCATTTTATTTATTATATAAGTACATATATACATTTTATTTATTATATAATATTTTATTTATAAGTTTTTAAATACATAAGACTGAATTCCATCAATTTATTAATTATTTTAAGTGTTTTATTTAAAAAAAATGGGAATTGTAAAATGTTGGTAAAGGTTTTTTTTAGTCCAAAATTAAAATTTGTTTTCAGCTAAAATCGGATTTGACATATTAACTACACCAGATATTATTTTTACAATTTCGTCTAAATAATAAACCAAAGTGATATCTACTGGTTGCCGTAAAATGTCGAAAACTTTCATTTTTCCAATTGCCCTTTCAACGTGCACCCTCGCCCTGGCTATGTTCACATTTTCGTCACATTCCGTTGAAGAAAATTGCTTTTTTTGACGGAGAAATGCTGGTCGTATAAGAGTAATCCCTTTCTCGTAAGTTTCATCAGCGATTGCAAAGCCTTTGTCGACCATCACAGCGTCCTTTTCAAATAAATCCAATATTTTCTCCTTATTCACTACAAATTTGTCCGAGGATCTGCCACCATATCCTTTACTAATAAAGGTTATAAGGCCAGCAGGAGATACGGAAATTAAGTATTTAGCCGTATGTTTACCTTTATATTGCGAATAAGATAAAATTTTGCAATTCAAACATGCTGGAATTTGGATTTGAATTTCAGTGCAATCTAACACTGAACGGACATTTGTAAAGTGCGGCCTAAAATCTTTTGGTAGATTGTTTTCTGTCTCTTCTTTGGAAGGCCAATAAATTGATGGCCGTAAAGCACATTCCAAGAGAAGAATGGTATCGAAAAAATATCTGGAGCACGTTGAAGGTGATATTTTAAAAATGAAGCTCAACACGTTAAAATTAAGGTTGGTTTTCAATTTTATAAATGTTAATAAAATCCTGTTGGTTAGGTCAAGCTCGAAAAACCTAGGTTCGTTAAAATTTTCAATATTTCTGCAACATTGCTCTATAATATCGAGTAATTCGAAGTTGTGTATGCCTGTCCAAGCAACAAGCTGTAAATCATTTTTTATGTTATTGAAAAAATCGTAACTTCCCTCGTCAAACCTTACTTGTGTTGATTTGTGCAAGAGATGAGCACCAGATAACATGTCAGCCTCGTCATGCGACGAGCTATTTTTTAATGCATTGTTGACACATTGTTGCATTTCTCGATTCACAGCGAATCTACGATATCTATCATTTCTTGCTTCATTGCTGTTTTGATTTGTTCCGATTTGTATTGTAGATTTGGGTAGATTCATCGAGGGAACTACTCCAAATTTAAGGCGTTTTTTGACACCGTGAATCTTTTCTGCGAAGACAGTTCATTTATTATTAATCATATCTGTTTGTAACGCAATGTTGTATACTTACGTGGGAAAAAATCGCCTTTAGAAAAATGAAAACTGCATTCGAACATATTTTCTGTTACCCGTTTTCCGATTTTCAATATATGTCCCCATTTTTTTCTTAGGTTTCGGTCCTTTGGAAAATGATGTAAAGCTGCACCATCGCCTCTTTTCTGCGAGCAACCATACACGGAACAAATGTGTTTGTAAATTTTCATGATGTGAAAATCTGCTGCTCAAAAAAAGTCGAATATAATGATTTAAAAAGTTAATTTAATTTTCAAAATAGAGTTTTTTACTTAATATACCTTTATTGTTTAATATAACACAAAATTATGTCGCTATTTAGCACTTTAATAATAATTATGCGAGAAAAAACACTTTATGAGATGGACCGATAACAAAAACACAAGTGAAATCAAACGTCAAAAAAAATTGTATAGCACTAAAGTTAGTTCGTTGTAGATGGCGACCCTTTCGCTGAAAATCGTCAATAAAAACTGTCATATTATTATAAGTTGTAGTAAGCCATGAGAATTTTTCGGAAAAAAAAATTTGCCTTTCATAAACTTCAAAGCATGCTCTGTTTGTAACAGTTTAAGGATGAAAATTAATAAATTTCCTTATGTTGATATGGCTTAGTAGAAATGTTTTGGACTAGAGCGGCTAAAGTCCGGGGTTCGATTGTGGTCAAGGCATTTTAGTTTTGTTTTTCAATTTATATTTTGTTGACGTTATAACGTCTTACACCGCATGTTCAGAAAATTGACAAGAAATGTTTCCCTTGGTCGTGGGCAATTACTGATCAAATATAAGCATTACCTTTAATTTATGTAAATGTGTTGGTCCTTAGGCTTCATGGGTCACATATAATATTATCGAATGATTTCACGCGATTTAAATCCTTCAACAACTGTAGTGATAGAACGGCTCATCCGATCCGAGCAATTCTGAAGACAATTTTTGCGTAAAGAAACAGTGGTGGTTAATTTAGTTTAAATTAAAATAATTAATTTCAACATGTTATAAACGTTATCACGCAAAACATCTACGGACGTGTTGATGACACAGCCCACCCCGATTGGTTTATTTTTTTCTATCTGTAAGGTTTATTGTGTGATGCCCTTACTCTTTGGTTTAAGGTCTATTTAAAGAACAATAATCCTTAAAATCCTTTAGTATCAAGCTATTCCTATTTGGCTAAATAATAAAGGTTAAAAAAATATGAAATGGTGAAATGGTGATTATGGCAGCGGCCGCTTGACATCAACATTATATATAAATTGTATCCGTCCTAGGACGGGCTGTACTCCCTAGTTTTAATATATTTAGTTTAGTTTATTTGTACAAAATTCATTTGTTACATACATGTCACGCATGTTACGTCCTGTGACTTTGTAACGACCTTGGCCTTGCGACCATGTCGTTATCAGACAATCCAAAGTCACCACCTGCAGCATTTGTGGGCTCACGCTCATTCTAGGGTGAGGGAGGGTGGTGGTGCCCTTTTGGATCTTGATAAGCTGCATGCACTCATATCGCACGCACACACTCACAGCTTGTTGTTCATTTCCCGAAATATTAAAAAAAAAATTACTCCATCATTTTCACTGTTATAACCATTCACAAAATTCTATTTAACATTTCTTCTTTTTTATTAAAACAATATTTGACTCTACGTTACTATTTAACCTTGCCTAACAGATCTTTTTTTCTTTTTCTGGTTGTTACTTTTGGAACGATGACTTCTCCTTGGTGCGCTGTGTAAAACTCAGAGCTCTGCGTCCTCCACCGCTATCATAAAGAGAAAAAAAAAATTGTCGTCTGCTTTTGCAGATCGTTAGAGAAAAAGAAAAAAAACCTATAACCCAAATAAGTAATTTTTCTAGCGAACACAAAGTTAATACACCAAAATTAAATGGCTTACTAAATACAATGATGGTTATAACAAAAATAAAATTTGATGGATCCTGTGCGGCTCCTGATATGGATGTCACCCTGTCGCCTCCCGTTGTCCCGCTATCCTACGGTTGCCCGTTTTCATGCCAACACACGTGGTTTATCAACCTTCCTGTTCTTTTTTCTTTTTTAACATCCCTTCTGCACCGCTGCGTAAACACCGTAGATTTTTCGGGTTTTTATTTTTGAATTTATTTTTTTTTTTTGTTTTTTGGGTTTTGGTTGTAAATATAATTAATTAATCTGACTGACAATGATTGTCCGCAGAAATTTAGGGACCACCCAATACACTCAATATCCACTTTTGGGAACCACTCGTAATATTTATTTACTTTATTGTGCTTATATGTAACATACGTACACAAGTATTTATTATTGTCCCTCTTTTCTGTTTTTCGTAAACTTGACACCACAGACTAATAATGGCGTGTACGTTTGTTTTTTTTTTGTTTTTTTGTAAATTTTCTTTCAATACCAAACTCTTCGTACCGTCACACAGATTACCAAAAAGCTGGCCAAAATTAAAAAAAAAATGTTAGTTAGGTTTTTTTTTAAAGTTAGGTTGGCTTAAAACACTCATAAGAGGGTCGGAATACATTAACCTGCTCTAGAATTTTACTTCCAAAGTACCTTTACTCAAGCTGCAGTCGTTGTGTTAAATTACTTAATAAAAGACACTTGTGCAAAACATACGTAGAAGTTTAAAAATACAACTAATTTTAATCAAATAAAATGGAGTCAATTCCTGGAGGTATGTAGAATATAATAATATATTTTGAAATATTAGTATTTTAAACAATAAATATTAATTAAACAATGATTTTTGATGTTTTTTTAAACTTTATATTTTAAAATAAAGCCAGTTTATAATGAAAAAGTTATATTGTTCTGTAGTGTTCGGTCATCCAATGCATAAGAGGTTGCAGTTAAAAGTATTACCTATAAAATAAAATAAAAACCAGCTGCCCCTAGCTGCCCCTCGATTATTTATGGACATTTAAAAATAAACAATTGTTGGCTTTACTATTATTTTCGTCAACCTAGCATCTTAATATTATTTTCGTCAACCTAGCCTTTTAATAAAAATTTACTCACACGATGCCGAAGATAAATAAGCGAGAGAAAGAGAGAGAAACAGGGAGAGAGAGAAAAGAATGTCGACGTATAAATATATATACAGGGTGACATTTAAATTACGCACCTGAATATTTCGTCACGGGATACACTAATCCAAAAATAATATTTACAAAAATTATTCGGTGCGGAAGGTGAAGTCGGAAGGTGACCTTGACTTTGACCTTCAAGGTCATTTGAAGTCAAATTGAATTATTTAAATAGAAATCCCTTTTTTGACCCGCATTCTGAAAGAATGGGAAATTTTACGTCCGAATACATATTTTCCATGACCTCGCAAGGTCATCATGAGCAATATATTTACTTGCATTTTTTTTAAATGGTTTTTCGTAGCGGCCAATACACGTGAATTGATAAATAAATGTATCTTTTACAATACATATATGTAAATATTTATTTATTTTCACAAAGAAAATTTCAATCCGATAATCAAAATATAATAAAATATCGGTTATTTGACAAATAAGGGTTGTTAATAAGGGATGAAGGGGGTGAAGTTTTGTAAATGTGACGGGAAATTGGTAATCGGTGTCCCAAAAACCATGAAAATGACATGCATCTTGACTGTAATATGATATACATATACGGTATTTTACGCATAGGGGTTGTCAATAAGGGGAGAAAAGGGTGAAATTTTCTAAGTCTGCCTACAGATTCTTGATCAGTGACCCCAAAAACCCCCGAGTAGGAAACTTCAGATCAATTACTTGATTTTACAAATTTTGGCCAGCTTTTTGGTAATCGGCCCCACTGTGCGTCACGAACAACTCAAAAAACTCGACCTCCAGTCCAAGCAAAAATTCTTCTTTTTCATCTTTTATTTGATCACCACGCTAAAATTTCAAATGCGGCGGACACTGGTACTAATTTTACTATCACCGTATTATACCAGTTGTAATCTTTAACAATTGCGGCTATACTCATGGCGATACATTGTTCATTCCTGCCAACAAAATTCGAGTATTTTTTTTCCCTTGAACATACAAAATTAATTGTTTGTTAAGTATGTATTTATTTTAATTTGTGGAACGAACCAATCGTTACAACTTCTTAAATGAGATGTACGTAATTATTAAAATTCACGACCTAGTTATGGTCATTTGTATTACTCCATGAACATACAAGCTTTTTAGTAATTTTAGAGTTTGCAGTAGGTGAACAAACGGGGAAATTATCGGTGGATACGTCAAATTGATGTTGTGCTTGTAAATGAGGAATTTTCGGCACGTTTTTCCATATAGATTCGAAAAAAATGCAAGTTTTATCAACTTCATTTTTGGCAATGTAAAATACAATATAAATATGTACCTTAATACCAATAACCAAATATTGTTTGTCGGGATTTAATTCTATTCCACACACTTCGTTTTAGAATTCCCCCTATACTATCAACCGCACCTTTCCCGTGTCATGTTGCAAAAAAAAAGACCAACTAATTTGAATATTATATTGCGATTTTAGAATTGGTAAACTTCTCAAAATAAATCTATTTTTGAATTGGCTCGCGCATCCATCAGAAAATATTTTAAGTCTTTGTATGTTAGAAACCTGACAAATTAAGTATTGAATCAAAGTCTCCAAATATTCCCAAACGGAAAATTTATCATGTTGCAAGTAATCACTAACCACGACCATAGAACATACCTGGTGTTTAGTCCAGGCGCACGCTGTGAAAATTGTTATTTGGTCGTAGGAAAAAGGTGCAGCCTGAATTTCATCATGGTTGAATATGGCAAAATTTTCAGCGAAAGCATTTTGTAAAATAATTTCGTTTTCACCTATAAATTCCTTGCTATTCTGAAAATATTTCGACTGCATATGATTAACGTAAAAATGTTTTTTAAAACGAGACATTTGTTGCTCGAGATCAGCCATCTCAGCTGCCGGCAGTATCTGTATATTTGACAATTTTCATTCAACCACTTGGTTTCTCCTTAACCTATTTTTACTAGGATAGAACTGTATCATATTCGAACAGAATTGGTAGTACGTCTTGAACATATGTACGTTTCACAATTATCACATGACATGATCATACAATGTTCATTGTAAATATTACAGGATATTTCTGATAAAAGCTGATTATAACTTGATGGAAATCCAGATAATTTTTTAGAGAGGAACACAAGAATTCAAAATTAGCATGGATCTGACAGACACAAACATTGTGTGGTGTATCTGCAACAAGCATTATGTGTGACGGCCGCAATTCGTAAAATTTTGTTTTCCCGATAATTTGTTCTCCTTTAGTTTCATTTTTGTAAATTTCATAAGCTTCATAAGTGTCATTGTCATGTAACATTTTTGTTTTAATTCCCTTTTATTATCAGCCATCTTTATAGATTAAACGTCAGGCATTCCCGGGCTCTGGTAGCTAATATCGTCACTCATATAAAACCTCGCTATATTTTGGTTTTCAAGAAATTGAGCTTTAACATTTTTGGAATGTTGTCGATTTTGATAATTTTGCCTATTTAATATTTTACAAAATTCGGAATCATATTCCTTCAACAATTCACGTTAAACAAATTTTTTCATTTCATTATTTTGTGGAAGATATTTGCGCACACGGTTTTTTGCTTTGGAGAGCGTTTGATTATTACATAAAACTGGTGTTACAATTTCAGGGTTTTAATGTTGCACGATATTTTCTTTGCCTTTCTGTTGCTTTACGTCTTTATTCAATAGTTGTTCTGGAACTAACTGCGCCCATATTTGGTTTAGGATTAAGTTTTTGTTTTGCCCGATATTGAGCTATCCGATTTCGTTCTTTGGTTCTTTTTTAAGTTCTCGCGAAATTTTCTTTGTCTTTCCATCTTTTACCTGATAATACCGGGTATTACGTTTACGTTCCGTACAAATTATGGTACTCACATGTATGTAACAATGATAATTGTTTTGTAAAGTTTAATAAATTTTGTTAAAATAATGTAATACTACACCATTTACCTTAATTAAATAATTTTTCAAGTTGAAATGGTACACAAAGACTAAAAATATCAACTTTCGTTACGTTCAGGTGACAAGAAACAGCTCTTTTAATTTTATTTATTTTATTAATTTTTATTGAAAAACACAAAATGAACTACCTACATATTACTGTTTCACAAACTATACTATAATCTGCGCAAGAAAACATTGAAACAGTATATGTTTTATTTTAACAGTCTCGCATTTAATGCGTTTAATTTTGTAGGTATGTAAGTTAGTTAAAATAACAAAATTTGAATGCGGGTATGGAAAAATGTATTTTTGTTTATTTAAACAGTGCTTTTGTTTTAACATCAGTATAATATTCTCTAAATAACAGATATGCAAAATATGGGTACTCTGTTTTTATTTTGTTTTTTTGGTCGTTGGGCTACTTTTCCGCGGAATCAGTGAGATATAATTCAATTTTTTTATTTTTAGCTTTGTCATCAAATTATATAAATAATTATTATTCATGAAATTATTAACTATAAATTATGTAAATATTGTAATCATCCAAAATGTTGTAGTTGGTTTGTTTATTTTACTTTACATTTTGACAGCTACCAACATTAAAATAAAGATTCTAATCCATGCAGTTGGTAGCCGTCCTTGATGAAATGTGTACTATATGTTATTGTAAACGAGCTGTGTATTCTTGCACTTCTGGCTGGTATTCTTGTAGCTTTATTTGTAATTTTTCTGTCTCTTTCATCTTCGACGTTCGTGAAGAACATATTTATTTCATTGTAATAAAGACGTAATAAATAAATAAAAAATGTTAATTTAAATAAATAACCATATAATTAAATTCCCAAAATACAGTCCACTAAATAAAAAATTTACAACTCCAAAGGCTAGTGGCGAATTGAATTCCAGCGTCGCCAGGGCGCTTAGGGTAGTGGCGTAGCCAGAAATTCGTCGAGGGGGGGAGGTTTAAACAAAAAATAATTTTTATAAGGAAATAATGCATTCGAATTTCACGAACAAGGTTTGCACAGATCTATAAAAAGCACGGGTTACATGTATTGTACCTATAATAGGCTATGATTATTTGCCATGTTCGAATTATAAATTATTTTGTGTAGATCAACACACATCATCATGTAATAATTTTATAATATGTGAAACTCAGAGGGGGGGGGGGGGGGGGGAGCTGGCTTAGAGCAACCGATACGATCTCACCCAATATGTACCAAATATTTTGAAAAAATTATATCCCGATTTTCTTGAGAAAATTCTAGGAAGCCGACACCAAAGTGGCCTTTATGCAAAGTGGCATAGGGCCTAACTGTAATGGTCGTCTCAGATTTTCGACAAAATTTCGTACCACCCACCGTTAACAGATCCACTAAATAGGATTCCCGATAGCAGCAAGTTTGCCGGCTGAAGCTACAGGAGAAGTGGGAGAGGTCTCTCGGGTAATTAGCGGATTTAAGTGAGCTGCTTTTCACAAAATAACGAAGAAATAAATTAACACATCATTCTTAGTGCATGTCTGCCACAGTGGAACACGAATTCACCCCACGATAGTAATTTAAAACAAATGCATTATTTTAGGCTTAAACATAATTATGTATTAAAAGAAAAAGATAATAAATTGAAATCATAATGACAAGAATTTTGTTATAACTTTAAGTTTGCATGCAATTTATGAAAATATATAATAAATGTAATTTAAGCTACTATATAATAAATAACAAATAAAAAATGTAATAGAATACAATTTTGGCAATAGTGTCACATTGGAATAACTGTAATAAAGTTATATATAAAAAAATAATGTATTTGATTGATTCTTGCTAGAAGTAGAGCTCTCCAATTCCACCAGTTGTGTACAAATCTATATTCAAGGAAAAAAATGCTCTTGTACCTACGTAGCAATATCACAAAAACTTTATGATTAATTTTAAAATTACTTGCTTTTAATGTTAAACTAATTTAAACCACAAGATTCAGAATTCAGTATTCTGAATGTAACTCAAATTTTAATAAACTAGATGCAAAAAGAATAATTAACCACTTATGAACTCATTCGAAATTTCTATTAATAAATTAACAATACTGCTATTTAAACAATTTAAATATGACGTTAACACGTTAACAGATAGAACAAAAAATACCCACTATGAAGATTAAGCACTGTACAGAGTACAGTTTAATTTGGGTACAACTAAAACAATCGTATACATAACAGTATAAACAACAATGTTAATACACAATAAAAATGTTATCTTCCTCCAAATTGCCACACGATCCATGTGGTGATGCGGAGGATGTATTTGGATGAACGATGTACCGTATCAATCATCATTTCACGTTATTGACTTTGTGTGATTCTATACTCGAGCTTACCAATGTATAATTTATTTGGCTCGTTTCGGTAATATACACGGATGCAAAAGCAATCCACTGTCTTAGTCTACACACGGGGAAACAAAAAAAATATATACACCCTTAACATTTTTTTACACAGTCATTATTACAATAATTACTCACCGACAGAAAGTATAGCGCGGGTCGTGTGATGGAAACTTTTAATAATTTGTATTACAACCAAATTGAAATTTTCATGTTGAAAATTGGAAGAAGACTGATTAATATGTAACACAAAACGGACGACAAAAAAAATGTTAATTATCGATTGCATTTCCCCTGCTTATCGTTCTAAGATTCAAGTTTTGTTGTATCGACTTTATCATGACGTCATGGTTTTAAATTAGACATAAAAAAATGCCCATCTTGCTACAGCTTCGTACAGTCTGTAGAATAAGAGCGTTTTACCACAGACACTCTAAAATCTTAATTCAGTAACTGTTGAAAGTTGTAACTCAATCCTTTCAGCTATCCGAAACCAGCTTCAGTTTTGAAAAAATAGGGGAATAGAGTGTTTAGGACAACCATGTTTGATACGATCTAACTCATTACCTATATGAAATATTATGAAACAATAATTTTCTCGATTTTCTAGAGAGAATTATCTCTTGATGTACTCTTCCTTCTTGCTTTACACCACATTTCTTCTAAATCTGGATCATATGGGGTTTCCTCATCGGCTGTAACTCTTAATGGTGTTATTGCTTCATTTGACGGTTCCTGCCGCGTCTTGCAAATTTTATTTGTGTTCCTTTTCCTGGCCTTTAGATGCGGAGTACAAACTGAGGATTTCAATAGCCACAATGTGGTTTCTTGAAGTTTGCCCACAAAGCTACCCAACTTTAAATGCAACTCTCGAATCAGATTGTTTTTGAGGAGGTTGAACCAAGCCTCAACAACCGCATTAAAGACTCGATTTATTATGTCATATTTTCTTAAAAGAAGTGTACTCCATAATAGCAGGAACTTCATATATTTTCTAACACCAAAATGAATGAATTCTGCGCAATACAAATTATTGGTAACACCATGATCGCATTGAGACACTTGAAAAAAAATTGACACTGGTTTCGGATAGCTTAGGACCTATGCCAATTTTGCATAAAGATTACTTTGGTGTCAAGTTCCTAGGAGCGTCTCAGGAAAATCGGAAAGTCATTTTTTTATAATATTTGATATTTATTGGGTGAAATCATATCAACCCTGTTTATCCCAATCACCGTAATCCCCTATTTTTTTCAAAACAGATACTGGTTTCGGATAGTTTAGGTTTTATGCCAACTTTGCATAAATACTACTTTGGTGTCAACGTTCTACGATTTTCTTAAGAAAATCGGGAAATTCATTTTTTCATAATATTTTGTATTGGGTGAGATCATCCTAAACCCCTTAATCCCCTAGTTTTGTAACCTGAAGGTAGTTTCTGATAGTTCAGATCCTATGCCAATATTGCATAAAGGCTATTTTGGTGTCAGCTTCCTAGGATTTTCTCAAGAAAATCGGGAAACTCAAATTTTCATAATATTTGCTATATATGTACATATATTGGGTGAGATCGTAAACCATCTAATCTCCTTTTTTTACAACTGACCGTGGTATCGGATAGCTTAGGTCCTAGTCCTACCTTGCATAAAGACCACTTTGGCGTCAACTTTCTAGGATTTTCTCAAGAAAATCGGGAAATTCAGTTTTTCGTAATATTTTGTATAATATTTGGTATGATCGTATCAAACATGTGTAACGACCAGCGGTGCAAACGACGTTCCAAGTTTATAAGTTTTATACCCCTGAATAATTACTGAATTTTTTTTTTGTGCTGTTATCGATGTACATAATGTAATTAGCGTAGACACTAAAATTTGAAAAAAGAACGTTCGAAGAAAAAACTCGTCTTGTAAGGGGAGTTTATTTGAGTTTTTCGTTGCATACAGTTTATCTAGTACATATTTTCTTGATCGTGTGATCAGCGTTTGAGTTTAAATATTTTTTCTTTTTTTTTTAATCAGTTGAATAATGAGTAATGAGTGATGAATTAGGGAATAATAAAAAAATTGTTTGTGTCTAACGTGTGATTAATGAATAATAATGTGTGAATAATAAATGATAAGTCTTTCATCATTGAGAATGTTGAGTGAATAATCCGAGAATGGCTTAAAATGATTTAATAATGACCGTAGCTTATTATTCTCTTTCTACAACCGTTAGTAGTTGACTGGTTTTAGATATGACGATAAAGCTTGCTTCAGCTTTGATGATTCTCTTTAAATTCAAGTACATCCAAATATGGATTTTTCTGAAAGCACATGCCAAATTAGCGAATTTTGAATTTTGTGTGTTCGCATTTGTGATAAACTTAAAAAGATAATTTAACCATTTGTGGATTTTGAAAACTGTTTTTTTAAAGTGTGTTAAATTCTTTATTTTTACGTGAGTTTCTACTTCTTCTAAAAAATTCGACTGAGTATGTAAATTTAATTATGTAAATTTGCGGCGAATCAAATTTTACGATATCATAAAAATTGTGTGCCCCAATATATGAATTTTGTTTATCATTCTCATGATGTAATAAAGAAATCTCGTTAAACATTTCAATGGAAATGGAAATCGGAAGGTATTAATTCAAATGCTATTATATTATTGTCATGACAAACGATTATAAATTATTGTATGTAACTACCACTGCCTAAAATTATGGAAATTAAAACGGAAATCAATTTTTATTACGTTATTTTACAGGTACTCCATTTATTATTATGTTTTATTATTAAATTGAGTGAAAAACGAATCATGTGATTGGGTTGATTTAATATAGAATAATAATAAGATGGTTTTATGAATTTAGCATAATTTATTGATTTATTTCCCGGAAAATATTTTATATATTCATATAATCGAATTTCACTTTCCATTAAACGATTGTGCTTTATTTAATTAAATTAACGTTTTGTTCCTTTTTGATACTCTTGAAATCAAGAGATATTCTTAAATTTTTGTTAACACAATATATTCCAAAATTGAATCACAATGGATAGGATGTAAACAAAAATGTAATTGCAATATGTACAAAACTATAATTGAAAACCTAAAACAGTATTTTTAGTACAATTGTAATAAATTTTAAATTGGATTGTTATCTACAACATAAAATTATGATATATTCATATAGATAAATGTCATGTACCTACCTTCATATACCTGCAATCATTCAATTAAATCAATTTCAAATTTTTTTTCCTGATTTCATTTATAATTAAATAATTTGAAAAGATTAAAATCATTTTATCTCAATAATACAAAAAAAAAAAAAATTATTTTGTAACTACAACAATTCTCTATTGGTTTTTATATTTATTGAATTTAAATTTTACAATAAATATTTATTTTGCATTTTTGTATTATAGATTTATATTCAAATTAATTATTATTTATACTGTAACAGTAGTTTTGATTGATTTTATAATTTTTGTGCAAATTATTGGCAAATAAATTAGTAATCTAAAGGGAATAGATGTTGGTTAATAATTGATAGATTTAGTTGGCTTAATAATAAATTAGTCAAACATGTATAAAATGTCCGGTTGTTATCATAAAATTATTATGCTCGTATATGTGAATGAATTGTACAACATTAACATGAATAAATTAAAATAAAATTTTTTAAATGGTTCACAGTTGAACACCACAATGCTTATAAAGTGGGAGCTTATTGTATGTTGTTAGAGAATAGTTTCATCCCATCAGCCAATAGATATTTCTGTATTTAAGTCAAAATTATTTACTTTCGTTTTTGATTGGAGCTTCGATATACATATGTTCGATATTTACTTTAAACAACTATCCAGCAGCAGAAAACAAAAATTTGCTAGATTTTAAGGATTGTTGATTTAAGGACTCTGTTTTTTTGTTTCCTTAATGTTTTCAAAGAAGTTCAAAGGAAAGCGTTACTCTATATAATGAGCACTAGTGGTTTTATATAAAATCTTTTCACTGATAAAGAGACAAACAATTTTTTGATCGGAGATTTGGGGAAAGTGTTGACTTTCATTTCTTACTCTTTCAATTACTTTGTCTACCTCGTGAATATCTTTTCAGTTTGTACCCGGCAACATTCTTATTTTTTAATTAAATTATTGTAAAAAAATATCTCAAAACTAATTAACAAAATACAACATTTTTATCACCTATACAATAAACGAACAAAACTGCATACATCTAAAAGGGCTAAAAAGTATAAAATTTTATAATAAAGCTTATTACGAGCAAACCACTTTTTAAATCCTTATTAGTATCAAAAATTTATCATGTGGATAATCCCTAGGTGCATATTTATCCTTCAAAATAAAAGTAATTATTAATAATCCAACACTGTAATTTTTTTTTGCCTCTCCCCTTTAAATGTTCGTTACGGACGGATTCAAAATATGAATGAGATTATCATTCATTACTTAATAAATAAATAATTTATTTTTATTGTTGGTTAAATGTATTTATATCGTAAAATACAAAAAAAAATTTAAATTAATTAATTCGAAACAAACAAACAAAAAAGTTTAAAATTAGATAACTCAATTTAAGACAAAAAATCATTGAATCCCTTTTTTTATGGAAAATTTATTATTTTCACAATTTAAAAATTTCCTTTTGTTTAAATTTCTTAATCTTTTTTCCATTGTTTAATTACTTAGGGCTCATTCCAAATCGTTATTATTGTTTGAAGATAATTGGTTGAAATGATTATGGCTTCTATGTTTTTCCTGCCTTACGTAAGTATCTAAATGTAAATAGTATTGTTAAATGATCTGTGGAAAAATCCTTCTTAAACCTTAAGCCCTTCATAAACTGTTTTAAATTTTTTTATTATTTTAGGGGATACTATTCAACTAATGAATTCAAATTACTAGATGTTTGAAACATTTAGATTTGTATTCAAATCAATATGAATTATTTCACAAAAAGTACAATGGGGGGAGTTACATTACAATGAGTGTTGCAAAATTTATAAAACGTTTTATTGATAAAACAAGATGTTTGGTCCAAAATTCGTAAATCCGTATGAGTTTTACATCTTAGAATTCGGTCATATTCACATTTGGATTTTGAACGTGAATATACTGTAATCGACTCTTAAAAAAAATGTTTATATGATTTTAGTAAGTGCGCAAGTTTTTTGACCAACGAATTTATGTAAGAACATCTACACCAACGATTTAGCATGAGTAGCTGCGAACAGATGCATGTACTTGTGATTAGTAAACTGATGTCATTGTTATAGAGGTATTGTGGATACATATCATGTTTAAATCTCAAAATATAGTTACTGATTCTCTAAAAAAATAATATAATGGGTAAACGTGTAAACTTGCAAACAGCTAAGCCTACTTTAATGAATTTCCAAATTTCGATTTGATTACTACTTCAAATAAAATCGAAAAATTGCAAACTAATAAAAGAAAGCTTTGCTTTTTCCGAGTTTACACGTTTACCCATTATCTTATTTTTTAGAGAATCAGGGTGCTGTAATGTTATCCAACTTAGCACATTTTTTGTAATATTATTCTTTAACTACACAGGAAGACAGGATGTTTTCGAAATATTTGGACTGTTGTGAAAACACTTACACATTATTTAACATTAACGAATTTGAGCTGTGGTCAGGCTGCTGTGTTTGCCAGAGGATAAGCACTAACTAACACATTCCATCTTCATGGCGGCCGCTACAAACTACTCTGTTAAAGGGATAAGCTAAAGTGTGAGGGCTTTGGTCCTCCAAGAGGTTAGTGTTGGGTTAGCCAATTAAACCACATTGTAACGAAACCTCAACATGAGCCTTGGATGTTTTTGGATTCACACTAATGGCCTTGGCCACGATATGACGACAATGATTTTAAATGTAGAACATGGAACGTACTCAGCCAAAACAGCCAAAACGCATCCATCAGCTCTTCTAACAAGCATCTACGAACAAACTCGACCTCTTAGCGCTACAGGAAACAAAACTATTCGGTTATGACATTATCGGCAGTCGCTACGGCCTAACATATCACTGCAATAACATGGTTAAACATACATTTAACGTCGATTTATTGATTAGCAACCGATGTTGTCAATTTGTGAATGACTTCATCCCTCTCACTAATAGGATTGGTATATTCAGCTTCATGAACGTGATTTTAAATCTGCGGCCAGTTCTAAACCGTCCTGGGCAAAATTCCTCAACATAGCGTTAAAACTGTTTTGGGTGACTTCAGTGCGACTGGCAGACGGGACATGCATCAACAAGCTAGCTTTAGTCTACAACTTGGTGGTTGCCAGCACAAAATGACGGACGAACCCAATCAACCACATCCTTTTGCACAAAAACATTTTTCTAGCCTCAAAAGCATAAGAACTAAACGTAGAGCTAACATCGATTTCTACCACTCTTGGTAGTGGCTGAATTAAAATTTCGTCTATTTGTACCACTTTGTACAATCGTGGTTTCCTGCGTATGACTCGTTGGAACACAGCATCCTTGAACAACCAAATTGGACTACTTTCGTCATTACTGTATCAGGAATCTTGAAAATTAACTGAATTCCTGACTCAGTTCAAAGACAGGGGCACATCTTCAAAAAGGCGGTAGTCGGTAGCGTCTTACTAAAGAAAGCAGAGAATTTCACCAGAACAAATAGTCTGCATTACCGACATATTTAATATGTATTATTTCTTGATAAATGCATTAAATAAAAATAGTTTTAGCAATAATATTAATTTTTGTATGAATTAACAATATTTCTAAATATGTGTGTCGTAATTTTATGTGCAATGCAATAACATATATTTTAAAATATACAATATTTAAAAGCCTAGATATAAAAGCATTAGCATTCATGGAAATCGTATCATTCATGGAAGCGTATCATGGAATTTTGAAGAGTCAAGTTGCATAAACATTTCTTTTGTCAAAATCACGAGTTGATATTAGGCACAATAAAATTGTTGTTACAAAGTTTTGTTCTTTTTGTTATTTCTATACTGATTTTTAAATCAATAATCATTTAATAAAAAATTTAATCATTCTTGGATATTCAACTATAATAAACTATAACTAATAAAAGAAGTTAACCGATTTTTTAAAACATTACTAAAGCTCGTTTACCTGCTGTCAAATGTACCAAATGTATAGAGAATTACCATACTAAGTGGGCTTATCAATCTGATGATTTGCTTAGTGGACTCAAAATTGGATCTGCCACTTGGGTATTTCCTTATTGTTCCACCAGTACCAATATTTAAATACTGATACACATAAAAATATTTTTAGAATTCTTACAAGTACGCAGAAGCAGTTGGACGCCTTAAAGAGCTCCTTAAATTTCATATGCAAATCATTGGTGACATGAAGGTGTAACGCCCGCCTAAGCGACCGCTACAAAAATCATTCGTTAGGGTTATCCTGGGCACTCACATTTTTTTGTATTTGCATAGTTCCACTCCCGATACAATATCCGACACCACCGATTAATTATTTAACGCATCTTTACAACAAACCAAAACATATTGAATATAGCGATGAACACAAAATCAGTAAAAAAAAAATGAAGAAGTTAATTACAATAACAACAACTTAACTAATGAAAAAAAAAATCAATCAAATATAATTAGTATAATAAAAAAACTTAGCACCTGAATTGTCAGATGAAATGTTCTGTTATCCAAATACCATAGATAGGGTTTCACCGTGTAATACCAAAGATGCGTATTTGGTGGTCTGATGATTTACCTATGCACTTATTCCACAGCGATTGGTGATATTAGATGATGATTCTTCTGTTAGTGGTTGGTTTGATTGTATAGATCCACACAACAGATTTTTTTACAACTAAGGTATGATTTGAAGTCTCCACTGGTGAATATTTGGTCAATAGCAATTTGGAAGACCAAATATCGACGTTCTAAAATCCAGCATACGTTGCGTGGTAAGGTTGAGTAATATGCACTCATGAATTGTTAATTTTCAACAGATTTCCTCTTTATGAGGTGTAATGATGCCAAATGGAACAACAGTGTGTGTCACTAATCAAAACACTGATAGATAGTCCGGTCAATCTAGACCAAAAAATGAGAGTGAAGGTGCATAAAGTCCCAACAAGCTGAAAATCAGTAAAATTGTTCAAAACATAATTATAAATATAATTTAAAAGTTCCCCATCATTCCCGTGTATGGAAAAAATTTTATTCGAGGTCAAAGGTCAAAAAAATGAGTTTTTCGCAATTTTCAGCAAAACGGTAAGTTTTATCATAAAAGTACCCCAAACAAAAATTGTAGATCATAAAATTATCTATAAAAAATGTCTGAATACTTTTTTCCTACGAGCCACCATTTCTGAGATAAAACGATTCAAAAAGTTGTAAAAGTTGTTATCGTCATAATATGCATGAGTACGCCACGTATATACATCTCTAGAGTTGTTATTATGTTGAAATATTTTTCTATCGGTCATTGTAACTTATACTTAAAATATAAAATATACATAAGTTATAACTATAAGAATATAATATAATAAATGAAATACCGTTAGTCTTGAGCGTCGCTCTGTAGTGAAAACACGTGTTTATCCTAACCTATATTGTGCTGTTTTGAGTTTTATAACAAAAATGTCAGAATATTGTTTTATTTGTGCTAAACTTTTAACTGAAAGTGAAGTTGTTACTGTTGAACGTGGTATGACGACATTAATTAATGCAAGTATCGAAAGAGCTGATGAATTTTCGGAATATCTCAAAAATCAGAAATCTGTGACAATACATGAAAATTGTCGAAAAAATTATACTCAAAAGTCTTCTATTGCTGCAGCTAATAAAAGACAACGTGAAGAACAAGAAGCCAGTGCATCCAAAATGAAGATGAAGAAGAAGCAGGAGAAGAAGCAGAAGAACAAGAAGAAGATCAAAAAGAAGAACAAGAATTTGAAATTTACGAATCAGGCGAATGAACTTCACCACTTTTTTTTAATTTACATCGCTTTTATCTTTTACAATCTTTGAAAATTTCTGTTATTTTGCAATAGTTTCAAATTAAACAGGATCACAACTGACCCGTGGAGTAGGCTACTGGGGAAACCACGTTAAAAAAACGCGCTAAGTACACTACCTCATAGGTGGCGTGGAAACGTGTGCTTATTATGACGATAACAACTTTTGCAACTTTTTGAATCGTTTTATCTCAGAAACGGTAGCTCGTAGGAAAAAAAGTATTGACACATTTTTTATACAGGTGGGTGTGCAGTGAAATAGCACACTCTACAATTTTTTTACAAATTCTTCATTAACTAAAAAACTATTTATTAATTTTCAATTATTTTTTTTTATTTACATAGTATAAATATAAACTTACAATTAAATATCAAAAAATTATATTTAATTAATAAAAGAAATAAGAAAAAAAAATAATTAAACATTTTATTTTATAAATAGGCTGTTCATTGAAATAGCACAGTCAATTTCAAAATTCATTTTCAGCCTTATTTGTGTATGATTTAACCTAATACATAATGTTTTTATTAAATAGTATTGTTCGTGTGACCTTCTTTTCGAACCATTTCCTGTCATCGGCTCGCCCATAGAGCCTACCACCTCCTGGCATTTGTGAATGATCATTTATTCCAAATTCGACAAATTTAAATACCAAAATTTCTGTTTATTTTTGTGTTTCTGATTGTTAATAGCTACTTTTACTTGATTCCAAAAATTTTCGATCGGATTCAGATCAGGCGACTGATCCAGCCGTTGTAGTTTACTTCATTTATCCCGTCGTTTCCGCTCATTGAGGTATGATTGGCCGTTGTATGCTGAAAATACCAGCCTACTGGGCACTTAAATTGTCCGAACTGCAATGCAATATTCTTCTATCACTGTTGATTTAGATGAATCCCTGAAATTAAAAATAAATTAGATATTAGTTTCAATAATTAGTACGTTATATACATTTGATATTTACTTACATACATATTATCTTGAATTAATTTGAATAATAATCTTACCTAAAAAGAGAAATTGTAATTAAATTAAATTTTTAATACTTACCTTTATTATTGTATCGATGACAGTTCATTGACCTTTATTGAAATTAATTTGTGTTATTTTACTGTATTCAGTTTAATTTGGTATTACCTCAATTAACTAAATTACTTTTAATAATTATTTTGTGTTCAAACCAACTGAAGTCACTACATAAACATATTATAATTTATAAGAGATGGAGCTGAGTACAAACAAAGAGACATTCAACGCAATGGACATTTGGAGTTTTTTGGACTATTGCTCGTTCATTCCACTTTTTGCGAAGCTATTGGACACACCATCAATTTATAAAGGGTAAAAAAAATAATTTTGTTAATACAAATAAATCTTTGTGAATTTAAATAAAAATCAACTTTGTGAAATAATAAAAAACATTTTTTATAACTTTGTGAAATAAAATAAAGATTTGAGTTTTTATTAATTAAATAAAATATATTAAGTGAGCTTATATTTATTATTATTATAAGCATCATTTTTTTCCATGGTCCTTCGAGCCGGATGTTACATCCATTTTGAATTTTCTAAAAAAAAAAAAACTATATACATATAATTATTTACAAAATTAAAACATTTAAGTGAATTATAAATTCATTGTGATTATCTTTAAATTTTTTCATTAAAGTTTAAAATTTTTTATGGTGAATTAAACATTTGTAAGCACAATCGCACATTGTATCCACAATCTAAAAATATAAAGTGCATATTAGTGATTTGGTGAAATAAGTGTATAAGGCAGACATTATCCAGGACAATCCAAGAATCACTTACAAAATGGCTGAAGAGTTAGCAGATTTGGTGCGCCGGCGTGGTTCAGCAAAGGCTGCTTTAACGCGTATGGAAGGATCGATAGGAGCAATGAAGGCTGACGAGTCAGTTACTGTTGTCGATTTAAATATTCGTCTAGAACATCTAGAGAAAATATTCAACAGTTTTTGTGACCTTGACGCCGACATTGAAGCACATGGTTCACCTTCTGAGTTGAGAGATTTTGAGCGACGGTATTTTGATGTCAAAGGCCAACTTCGTAACACGGTAAAGAACATCACTGACCGGACCAATCAAGAGCAATTAAATTTTTCTATCGGTAAATTAACGGAACATCAAAGGGAATTAGTGGATGAACTGCACAATACCAGTTTCAATCAAAAACTAAGGGACGAGATCAAGTTACCCAGAATTAACATTCCACCATTTTCGGGCGATTTTTCACAGTTTCCTACTTTTAAGGATCTATACGAGGTATCGATACACAAAACTCAAATTTCAGATGTGCATAAATTTAAATATTTAAGAGGATTGCTGACCGGAGAAGCTGCGTCGTTAATAACCAATATACCAATAACCAGTGCTAACTACAAAAATGCTTGGGAGAAAATATGTAAGAGGTACGACAATGTGACTCATATCTCAACAACGTTATTGGACAAATTTTTCGCACAACCTCATTCAAAGGGTGATCCTCGGCAATTGCGCATTCTGGCTGATGTTACGGATGAGATTTTGCGTGCTCTAAAGGCATTGGGTGCAGATGCAGAACGACGGGATGTTTGGCTCATATACATGTTATTAGAGCGCTGTGATGATAAAACTCGCCAGACTTGGGCTCTGGAAACTGGTGGCGGTACCTTTCCAACGGTTGAACGATTCTTAGATTTCCTAACCAACCGAAGTTTCGCATTGGAACGATCAAAGCCAATTCGCAGTGACACAGGATCATCTGGCAGAAAAACAAAACCACTGAGCTTGCAAATCAGTAGAGAAGATTCTAGTACTATCAGTTGTCCCAGTTGCTCCGCTGAGCATTATCTATTCAACTGCAATCAATTTATAAACATGAGTCCAAAGAATCGTCGAACTTTCGTGGCTGAGAAAAAATTGTGCTTCATTTGTATGAAGTCGTGTCATAGTGCTTATCAGTGTCGTTCAAGACACCGATGTAACCATTGCAAAAGGAAACACAATACTCTACTACATCTAACTGAGAACACAACCAGAAATTCGGGAGAGAGCAGTAACATAGAGGATGCCAACAAAGATAATACCGAAATCAATTCGCTTAATACCAAGGTTGAGGCTGAACCTGATTTTCTCCCTCAGGAGACATCGAATGTGAAAGTTATGCTCCCCACAGCATTGGTTTATATAAGAGATGGCTTTGGGAAGTTATATAAATGCAAAGCAATATTAGATACAGGATCGGAAGCATCGTTCATTGACGAAATGATGGTAAGAAAACTTCATCTATCTCGGATAGCTGCTCGCGTGGTAGTAAGTGGACTCGCAACTGCTAACGTTATGACAAAAGGAATTACGGCCCTTACTTTGTTCTCTAGGGATGGAAGAGAGATTATGTCAACCGACGCGTTTATTCTAGCGAAGCTGCCAATTCAACTGCAATCGATAAGTGCAAGCTGTGATGAGATAAATGCATTGAAAAAATTAGAGTTAGCCAATCCATCATTCAGTGAAGGCGGAAAAATTCACATTTTGCTGGGGGCAGATGTGTTCTTCAGAATCTTGCAAGATGGACGGATGCAATTTTCTAATTTCGTAGCTCAGAATACATCGCTGGGATACATCCTAGCTGGTACCGGTAAACGAGAAAAGGAACTTCGAAATTTGAATGTAAGTCTTGCTGAAAACATTGACTTAATTCTTAAGAAATTTTGGGAACTCGAGGAAGTCAAGGGAGAAACTATTTATTCGGACGAAGAAACCCAGATTGAGCGCCATTTCCAAGAAACTTTTAAAAGAAACAGTGATGGACGATTTATTGTAAAACTACCGATGAAGACAAGAGAAGCTATGATGAGTGGTTCAGTGAATTGTGCAATTAAACGACTACATTCCATTGAGAAGCGATTTTTATCTAACAACAATTTAAAACTTGAATATAATAAATTTTTGCAAGAATATGAACAATTGGGGCACATGCAGAAGGTAAGACCACACTTTGAAAATTCATGTGGCTTTTATTTACCTCATCACGCTGTGGTTAAGACAAGTAGTACCACTACTAAAGTTCGTGTCGTTTTCGATGGGTCATGTCGTAACACTAGTGGGTTCTCATTAAATAATATGTTGATGGTAGGGCCTACCATTCAACCAACATTGTGGGAGATCCTGCTCCGATTCCGGTCACATAAGTACGCAATGACCGCTGTCCGGTCACATAAGTACGCGTGATCATCTAAATAAACCTATTCAACATTACGAATTAGCTACTGTCACCTATGGGACTGCTTCCGCGCCATTTTTAGCCACAAGGTGCTTAAATCAGCTTGGATATAATTTACGAGAGGAGAATCCAACAATTGCAAGAATAATTACCAAGGATTTTTATGTGGATGACCTATTAACCGGAGCGGAGACTGTTAGCGAGTTACTACATATTAAAAGTAGTGTTGATTCCGTACTATTGACTGCCGGGTTTGCGTTAAGAAAATGGGTCTCAAATGGTGTCATCGAACATAATACAAGAGAGGTTGAAATCAATTCATCAGATTCAGAAACAATCAAACTCTTAGGAATACAATGGAACCCAGTTTCCGATAGTTTTGGTTTCAAGGTGTATAGAGAGCCGGGTCAAGAAGTCACAAAACGCAAAATGCTATCAGAAATAGCTCGAATATTTGATCCGCTGGGATGGCTAGCACCTTCAATAATAATAACTAAAATTTTATTACAGAAATTATGGTTACAAAAACTTTCGTGGGACGAGCCAGTAACATCACAAATATCGGATAAATGAACTGGTGTTATTTGAAAATTTCAAAATTTCACGTTGGGTCCCCCATGAAGGAGTTGTAGAACTGCATGGCTTCGCGGATGCTAGTGAACAAGCATACTCAGCAGTTGTTTATTGCAAATCAACTAACAAGGAATGCAGTCAAGTAAAATTGCTAACATGCAAAACAAAGGTAGCGCCGATCAAGCAAGTCTCTCTCCCGAGGTTGGAATTGTGCGCAGCACAACTACTCGCAAAATTATTAACCAAGGTTTCAGTATCGATGGGTTATTCAACCTACCAATTATTTGCTTGGACAGATTCCATAATAGTTTTATCATGGTTAAGCAGTCATCCGAGTAAATGGAAAACTTTTGTTGGTAATAGGACGTCTGAGATTTTATCACTAATACCTCGAGAAAGATGGAGCCATGTAACATCCACTGAAAATCCCGCAGATTTGGCAACGCGAGGCATCCTACCGTCAAAATTATTGGATGAATCGTTGTGGTGGAAAGGACCGAAGTGGCTACACGTGCCGGAATCAAATTGGCCATCACAAATAAAACCAACCACTACTACTGAAGAAGTTAGGAGCAAAACCACACAACTACTTCAAATTGGCTTGAAAACGGATGATTCTATAGATAGTAGCCACATTTACAACTACTTGATAACAAACTTTTCATGCTATACGAAGATAACAAGAATCCTAGGATACGTGAATCGGTACATACATAATATATCAAAGAGGCGAAACCGAATAAACTACACATTCCTAACAGCTAAAGAACTTGAAAGGTCACGGCAGTTATGTATAAAATGGGACCAAGAACGCGATTTCAATGATGATTTAGAGAGAATCAAAAATCAACGCCCTTTAAGTAGCCGCAGCAAGCTGAGAAAACTATGCCCATTTATCGATGATGACGGCTTAATAAGAGTAGGAGGTCGTCTAACCAATTCAGATTGTGCTTACGACGCAAAGCACCCATATATTTTGTCAAAAACTTTTCCACTTGGCAAACTATTAATCCTACATACACATAAAAAGTACCTTCATCCTGGCCCATCCTTAACTTCCTTTCTACTAAGACAACATTTTTGGATTATAGATAGCCGTAACTCCATCAAGAAGCTGCTGAATCAATGCATCGTTTGTGTGAGGTATAGAACAGCAAGTCATCATAACCAAAAAATGGGAGATCTACCAAGTGAGCGTGTATGTGCATCTAGACCGTTCTCAAATGTTGGAATTGACTATGCTGGTCCGATCATGATGGCAACAAAGAGGGGTAGAGGCGGTAAATTAATTAAATGCTACATATCCATTTTCGTTTGTTTTTCCACAAAGGCGCTACATTTAGAGTTAGTAGGAGACTGTACATCAGAAGCATTTATAGCAGCTCTACACTGAAAAAAAATATTATCATCAAAATAGATAAAATGATTTTTCCCTTAAACTTTGCCGTTTTAACAATAATTCTATCTCAATACCTATGAAAGTGTTATTATATCTGATATATGATATATCTAAAATTTCGAAACTAATTTCAAATTTATATCCCCAGCATTTTATTTAAATAAGATAAACGATGAATGATGAATGCAATATAAATATATATTATAGGTCTTTTAAATGCAGTTTCAGGTATGCTTGTGAATCTATTAAGTAATATTTGATGCATATTTAAAGTTAAATTATTTTTCTAATCATCAAATAATGATATCAGTAAACATAATGTAAATATATCTCAAACGATTGTAATTTTTACTACTAAGGTTACACAAGTAACTATATTTGCATTGGATATAACCAAAGAAGAAATAAAAATATCAAAAAACAATTTTTTTTTTTTTTTTTTGATGTTTCGCTTCATCTCTTTTCTTTTGTTTGTATGTAGGTGAAATAAATAATACAAAAAAGGAAATCGGCTAACGGGATAAAAATCAAGTTATTAAATTAGTTTAAACGTGCTACACATAAGTGCTAAACAACAGATCCAAGTGAAACGTATTTTTATAGGAAATAAAAATAATTAATTGTGCAATAGTTGAAATCTGTGAATATAATTTACATTAAAACTGGATTCCTAAAATATCATTAAATTATGTTGGTAAGTATGTAGCTATTAACGTTTGAAAATATAGCAATAACCAAACAAGGAATTAATTTACTTCATAACATTTTAAAACTGTTCTTAGTGCCGTGATTGAAAAATATACATACTAAAAACTTAAGTTGGTTATCTGTAAGTGAAAAAATAATAATTTGGTTCATTTTAAAAAAAAATTATAATTTTTTTGTGAATACTTTATCGATTGTTACTTAAAGCTATTGTGTATTGTGTTAGATTATTTAAGGGACACATTCTACATCGCGTCACAAATAACTCAGTTTGTTTCAATTACATTACTCAATTACTTTGAATATTTCATGTTTCTCGTATTAATTTAAATTACCAAAGAGAAATCAAAAAAAATATTAATACCATAGCTTGAGTAATCGCTAAAAATATGTTATTTAAAACAATAAATAGTAAAATTTAATTTATTGTTACATATTCGTGATTTTTTATATGATTAGTTGTTTGCGGATGATGGAGAATTATATCCCTTAGTGCAATCTGATTTTTAGAAAAATATCGAGTAATGATATAGTGCAGAGTAATTCACACAAATATCTAAATTTTAGTGTGTTGATTATCTTGTAATATAATTGAAAAAATTTACTTTGTTTATTTTTGAGTTGGCTGACATTTTATAATATAATAAATGTAATAATTCGAGTGTGCACTCAAAACTCCAATGCATTTTTGTGTATTAAATTTGATAACGCGCAAAAATTTTTGCTTGTATTGTAGTTTTGTAGAATTTTAGAAACTTTGATATTTCTAGAACTTAAATTAGCAGTTTTGAGATTATTAACAATTCTGTTTTTGTATGAGTGTATTTTGAATTAATATTCACTCAAAATTTGATATAAAACATTTTGAATTATTTTTTCAAAATGTTCATTTTAAGATTTTTTTATAATGTATAGTAAGCTATCCTTAAAAGTAATGAATGACTAAGTAAACGTAAAATACACAATAAATTTATAAAAAAACAACATAAACAAATGTTTCATATTTCTAAAATAAGTATGTTTGTTGTGTTTAAAATATCAATATTGCAATTTAACTATATTTTTTCTTCAATCTCACTTCGAATATAGAAACCCTCCGTATAAACCTATTCTTCAACAAAGCATAAGTCTTAGGTATATATAATATGTTTACTTGTTTCCTTGGCAGAGTTTTAATTCAGCAAGCACCGTTAGCAATAACTCGGACCTACTAGGAGAAATAGCGCAGTTAGAGAATGCGGAAAATGTATATATTGTAGATATTAATAAAACTAGAAAATTTAAAAAAATTTGTTATAATATTTCCTTGTTTTCTATAGGAACAGCACCAACCTGAATTAATACATACATCATCGTCGACAATACACATATTAAATGGATTTGATATAAATGGTTATCTTGAGTGCACGAAAGGAAGGATAATTAAATCGTACTTTGAAGCGAACAAACACCTTGGCCCCAAACAACAAACGGATCTTTCAAATTTACTAATTGAAAAGGAGTTCGATTGCACTGGTAATTATAAAATTACAACTGAACGGTTGAAGGAATTGGCTAAACAAATTAATGAACTATTTAGTACGGAGAATGAAAATATTTATTTCATTCCTTATAACAAACTTACTAAGCAATTGAGTACCGGTAAACTGTATACAGCATACAATAAACTACGAGCCAAAATAGTTAAATCGACGGTCCAGATAAATAATAATAATAATATTGAGTCACAGGATGACTCTGTTCGAGCTTCTGTCGAATTTTTGAAGCATAACGTGGAACCGTACGACGACGTAATTCAGCATTGGAAAGCTTCTACTGATTACAGATTGAAAGAGCTGAAAGAACAACAAGATTTAAACTTATCTAAGTATTTTTTAAAATTCCCATCATTAAAGTGCTCGAATTTACTTGCTGATCTATTCGAGATTGACTTTAACCATCTATATAGAGAAAGCGCATATAAACTAATTGATGACTGGCCAAAACTCAATGAAATTTTAATAGAGATAGCCAAATCGAAAGTAAAATGCAATAGTCTGGAACAAACTCTTTTAATTTGTAACGAGCTTACCGGTTTTTTTCTTCTACCATTCTTAATCAATAGTAATTTCGGTAGAAAACGAACGGCAAATGGCTCCTTTAAATTAACAAAAACAGAAATATCTGACCAATTTATCATAAAAGCTACTGTACGTAAAAACATAATATTATTTTAAATCAAAACAGCCGTAACCAAATTCTCTTTATTTTTCAGGATATCACGCATATGCAAAATAAAATTGCAGAGGTCAAGACAAAAGTACAAAATTTGAAAGAAACGTTCCAGCCTTTGCCTGTAATTTTGGGCGACAATAATCCAATAGGGTATATTTATATAGACGAGAAATTATATCTCGTTGGCAGTCCATTAAAAGCAATTGATCTTTGCTTTAAAATCTTCCACGTGACCCACTCAAAATATCCTATTGGTGCGGAGGCATTGTGGGTGTTTGTCCAACAATGTATATATGGTATAAAAACAAGCTGGGATAAAAATTTCATATCAGTAAATAATTTATTAAGTTTAGTCGAAAATCGCAAATGACCATTTAATATCTGTTGATAAATTAACTATTATGAAGTTTTTTATACGATAATATATTATGCTAAAATTAGAAATTAATTTATCAATATAATTAAGAATTACTTATTGTTAGTTTTAAACACTTAATTATCTAGTAATAAGCTGAATTATATAAAAAAAATGAATTGTTTTAGTTGCAATTTATTTGTTAATTCTTATAAGTTATTCATATCACATATCAAAACCTTTCATAAATCGTCTTGTGTTTTCGTATGTAAAAATTGCGTTCCAAATAGAGAATTCAATATTTTTGACTCGTTTAGAAAACATGTTGTTAAACATTTTAATGATAGCAATAAAATTAAAATTGAAGTTCCTTGTTGTTCAACTAAAACAATTAATGAAGAAGGAGTTAAAAACCAAGCTGAAAACAACGCAAAGAGTAATCAAAAATTAATTTCCTATTTAATATGTGAAAAAACCTTCTTAAATAATATAAAAAATTGTAACATGAATTTAATAACTAATCTTTATTCTGGCAATTTAAATAGATCGCAAGTACAAACAGTTACTCAAGAAATAAACAATTATATTTCAAACATTTCTACCGAATTGTATAAAACTATTTTGGCTAGATTTAAAGAATTGGGAGAAACGGGGGAAAATGTAGCTGTACTTGAAAAAAATTTCAATTGTACCAAAAATCCGTTACATAATTTAAATACCGATTACAAACGAATTAGATTTCTAGAGGGTGAAAATATATTAATAAAACCGTCATCAATAAAAATTGGTGAATATTTGAATACAAAACGTGTACAAAATTCCCTATTTTTAAAACCAATTCATGCTAAACTTAGCTATATACCTATCAGTTGAGCATATTCTTAAAAACTTTTTAGAGCAGGGAAATGTTCTAAAGCACATTATTGAATATAGCAAAAACCTAAATACTGAACAGTCAACAATTAGCAATATAATTCAAACTACATTCTGGAAACAAAAACAATACAATTTTCCTACACAATCTCTTGTTATTCCTTTGATAGTATATTTCGATGATTTCGAAACAAACAATCCTCTCGGTAGTTCTGCTGGGCTTCAAAAATTAGGTTGTATATACATCTCAGTAGCAAATTTGCCTCCAGAATTTAGATCTAGATTAGAACATATTTTCCTCGTTATGCTTTTCAATTCAATCGATAGACAAGTTTATAGTAACAAGATTATATTTGCTCCTTTAATTTCTGAACTAAAGCGACTGTGGGAAGTTGGTTTCGCTATATCAGTAAATGAACAAAATTTTCAAATACATGTTGTTGTTGCTTCGATTGTAGGAGACAATTTAGGAATTAATGCCATCCTTGGTTTTACTGAAAGTTTTAATTCAAATATGTTTTGTCGGATATGTCTTTCTTCAAAATTAGAAACTAAAATGTTATGTAAAGAAGATCCCTCTAAGTTAAGAAATGTTGAAAACTATTAAAATCAACTTCAAAATACTAACTATAGTTTATTTGGAATCAAGGAAGAGTGCTGCTTTAATGAAGTACCAGAATTTCATTGTACCGAAAATATAAGTGTGGATATCATGCACGATATCTTTGAAGGTGTTGCGAAATTAGAATTAGCATTAATCCTGTATAATTTTAAAACTGTAAAAAAATATTCCAATATAGAAATTCTTAACTTCAGAATTAATAATTTTAATTATGGACTGAACAATAGAGTCAACAAACCTAAAGAAATGCCCTTGATACATTAAAGCAAAAAAGAATTAAAGGTAGTGCGTCAGAAATGATATGTCTTTTAAAAAATTTAGGTGTAATGATTGGTGACCTTGTCCCTGAATCGGATGAATTGTGGCCTTTGTATATTTTATTGCACGATTTGGGAAAAACTGTTTTATGTTCGCAAATAAACGATACTCTTATTAATAGGCTAGAATATTTAATTCAAGAACACCACAATTTATATATTAAACATTTTGGTAATAGTTTAATACCAAAACACCATTTCATAACACACTATCCAAGCATAATGCGTAAATTTGGCCCACTTGTTAATCTGTGGTCAATGAGATTTGAAGGTCATCATCAAGTTTTAAAAAAAATCGCGTCTAATACCAGATCTCGACGAAATATCTGTTCAACTATTTCGAAAAGAAATCTTTTGCAATTGAGTAAACGTAAATTTAATAACAAACATTTAAGCTTACCAACTATTTTGGGCAAATCGGTCGAATCATATATTCCAGAAAGTTTGACTGCCGAAATTAAAACTCTGTTAAATTGCAAAAACATAAGTCAAATAAGATCAATAAATTTTATTCAATATAAAAGTATCATTTATAGGAGAGGTATGATTGTTTTGCTAAAAATTGACATTGATAGTTTACCAATATACGGATTAATTAAATCAATTTTTTCGCACAATAGCTTTAATTTTTTTGTATGCCAAGTTTTAAAAACAATGTACTACAGCGATCATTTTTGTGCTACGGTTGTAGAGTTTACAAATGAATTCGAAATTTTAAATATTGACAACATGATTGATTCTGAAATCAAAAACTTAGTGCAATCTAATACTTTTGTATATGTTATTGACTAGCAAATGTTAGATATAAATTTTAGAATTAAGATTAAAAATTATTAAATTTATAGTAGCTAATACTGTCTTTAAAATGAAATTAACTGAATAAAAATTATAAAATAAAAAAAATGAGTGTTTTTTTTAGGTATGAACATGTAGTAAACAGCAATGAATATATGTATAGCTAAAAGGCTACGAATATTTACATAAATAATAGGTATGTATAGGGTTCTAAGTATTTTGCTAAAGCGTTATGTTTATATTAAATAAGGATAAGCTTTTTCCTTTTATGGGTTATACTTATACTTCTCTCGTTAATTGAACCTCTATGCAAAATTAATATAATGAATAAAGAAGAAAGAAACTTATTATACTTTACAAGATAGTTGTATAACTCTTGGTGGAAAACTATACAACTTTTATGGATAATTATGCAACTCACATAGAAATGACGATTAACATAACTTATAATCTTTATTGCAAGTTTCGATATATTAAATTTCCGTAAGAAATACCTAATTTACTTACTGAAAAATATAAAAATCTGTTATAGTTTTAAAAGTTTTAGTTATGTTTTTCGTTTTTGGGGATATAAAATATTCTTATCCCAAAACGGGGTATAATTTGTAACTTAAATTAACGAAAACATAACTGTATGAGAAATAATTTCTCTCAGTGTAAGACGGTTCATAGCAAGAAGAGGTATCCCGAAGAACATCTACAGTGACAACGGCACAAATTTTGTGGGAGCTGAAAATAAATTGAAGAACTTAGCAACCAAGGCGGTAGTAAAGTTAGATGAAATTGGCAAACTGGTAACGAATTCCGAGTTCTTAAGAGACGTAGCAGAATTCTTATCGCAAAACGGCACAAGTTGGCATTTCAATCCTCCAGTTACTCCTCATTTCGGCGGATTATGGGAAGCAGCCGTTAAATCTGTAAAGAAACACCTAGTTAGAGAAGCCGGTAAAACTCATCTCACAATGGAAGAATTATCTACGCTTCTTTGCCAAATAGAAGCTATTTTAAACTCACGTCCTCTGTGTCCAATGTCAGCAGATGATTCCTCATATATTGCACTCACGCCAGCACATTTTTTGGTTGAGGAACCAATTTTACATATTCCTGATGGGCAGTACGCTATTGAAGATGAAAATCCAATCAATTACTGGGACAAAATTCAACAACGTGTCAAAATGTTTTGGAGAAGATATCATGTTGAATACCTTAATAATCTCCAACAACGAAACAAAGCGCAGTAAAACAGCGATAATTTTAAAATTGGCGAACTGGTTCTAATAAAGGATGACAACCTACCTCCTTGTCATTGGGCGATGGGAAAAGTTACGGCAGTATATCCAGGAGGTGATGGTCTTGTCCGAATAGTGACCATCAAAACACAGAAAAACACATTTAAGCGCCATATAAGTAAGCTGGTAAAACTTCCAGTATATTAAGGAAACCTAAATGGTGGGAGTATGTTGATTTAGATGAATCCCTGAAATAAAAATAAATTAGATATTAGTTTCAATAATTACATTTGATATTTACTTACATACATATTATCTTGAATTAATTTGAATAATAATCTTCCTAAAAAGAGAAATTGTAATTAAATTAAATTTTTAATACTCACCTTTATTATTGTATCGATGACAGTTCATTGACCTTTATTGAAATTAATTTGTGTTATTTTACTGTATTCAGTTTAATTTGGTATTACCTCAATTAACTAAATTACTTTTAATAATTATTTTGTGTTCAAACCAACTGAAGTCACTACATAAACATATTATAATTTATAAGAGATGTACAAACAAAGAGACATTCAACGCAACGGACATTTGGAGTTTTTTGGACTATTGCTCGTTCATTCCACTTTTTGCGAAGCTATTGGACACACCATCAATTTATAAAGGGTAAAAAAAATAATTTTGTTAATACAAATAAATCTTTGTGAATTTAAATAAAAATCAACTTTGTGAAATAATAAAAAACATTTTTTATAACTTTGTGAAATAAAATAAAGATTTGAGTTTTTATTAATTAAATAAAATATATTAAGTGAGCTTATATTTATTATTATTATAAGCATCATTTTTTCCAATCACCTTTAACGAATTAAAAAGTTCTTAAATCCTAATTATTCAGAGCATATAACTCCCAAACAGATGCTCGAAATAAATTAAAAGGCATGAGCCGTTCCTTTTTTATACGAACAAAATTTTGAAGTCAAAAAAGTAGAGAGAAGTACTATGAATTATCAAAATAAAAGTCAATCTGTGTGATTCTGAAAGTCGACATTATGAACGATCTTAGCCCAATACAAGCTTTCGCCCTAACATACGAAAAAGACGATTAAGCATGGTGGTTGTCCATTGTGGCATAGCAAAATTTTTTTTCTGGCACGGAACAATATAATTTATTGTCTGGAAAATGGAATGATGGCAGTTGTTTACAGTTATATTATTAACTCATCTAATGCTCTGTTATGCCGAAGACGATAAACCACCAGGCTAGTGTTTTCAGCAAGATAACGATACAAAGATTACCTCGAGAGAAGCGAAATATTAGCTTAACGACTACAAAGTGGCGGTCACACAATGGCCGAGTCAGTCATCTGATCTGAATTTGATCGAAAATTGTTGGAATTATGTAAAAGTAGCTATTAATAATGAAAAACACAAAAATAAACAGAAATTTTGGAATTCAAATTTGTCGAATTTGGAATAAGTGACCGTTCACAAATGCCAGGAGCTGGTGGGCCCTAGGGGTGTGCCGATTCAGGGAAGTGGTTCGAAAAGAAGGTCACACGAACAATACTATTCAATAAAAACATTATTAGGTTAAATCATACACAAATAAGGCTGAAAATGAATTTTGAAATTGACTGTGCTATTTCAATGAACAGCCTATTTATAAAATAAAATGTTTAATTATTTTTTTTCTTATTCCTTTTATTAATTAAATATAATTTTTTGATATCTAATTGTAAGTTTATATTTATACTATGTAAATAAAAAAAAATAATTGAAAATTGATAAATATAGTTTTTTAGTTAATGAAGAATTTGTAAAAAAATTGTAGAGTGTGCTATTTCACTGCACACCACTGTAGATAATTTTATGATCTACAATTTTTGTCTGGGGTACTTTTATGAAAAAACTTACCGTTTTGCTGAAAATCGCGAAAAACTCATTTTTTTGACCTTTGACCTCGAATAAAATTTTTTCCATACACGGGAATGATGGGGAACTTTTAAATTATATTTATAATTATATTTTGAACAATTTTAGTGATTTTCAGCTTGTTGGGATTTTATGCACCTTCGAATGGCTAAATTGACCGGACTAAGAGTGTATTTTTATAAATTTAAATTTTGATTTAATTTTTATTAATCAAGCATAAAAATACATTACTAAATTACAGTTAACCATAATTATTAAGTTATAATGAATGAACTTGAAAGTTTTATTTTTAAAATCTTTATTAAATGTTTATTACAACTTTCAGATCATATGATTTTAGAATACACTGCTTGCTTACATTATTTTAGCTTTTACAATGTTTTTAGATTTTTTTTCTACAAGTGTGATTTTAAGTAAACAAAAAAAAAGTTGTATACATATCCGTTGATCTAACTTTTCACTGATCACATAACTTGCTTATTTATAACATAACTTAATATTGTTCTTATGATTATTTATGATTTTTTTCTAACTTTATTTTACACTTAGAGATGGAAAAATATTTAATTTCCATAGATGCGTTAAAACTGTACTATTTTATTAATAATTATTCAGCCGATTTAAAAGGCCAACAAAAAAATAAAACACTTGTTGTTTCTCTAACGTTTCCAAACTCAATGTCCATCCCAAAAAAAAAACGCAACTGTCTCTTTGTATTGACCATCATCCCGAAATATATAAATTGATTTATGTATTTTTTTATTTTTATTCTTTTATGTTAGTTACTTTCTTTGTACATTCGATATAATTTCGCGCGCAAAGCATTTTCCGCTATTTCAACCAAGCGATCAATAACAATGTAAGTAAAAAAAAAACCAAAGTTTGAATTTTTGTTGTACTCTACCTTACGCAATTTTTAGACAGACATGTAATCGACTCAAATGGGTCGTTACAAAGGAAACTATTACTTGTCCCTCCAAAGAGAATGAATCCTTATTCCTTAATGGAGAAACTGGCAAACTATGAGCTGAAATATAACATTCAAGAGAACAAAGTCAACTTTATGGAGGCTGAGATTGGTCTTGCTAATCAAAATGCAATTAAACGGAACATCGTTATCGTCGGTCTACCATCAAACTGCCGAAAAGTTATTCTTACTGTAACCACAATTATTATGCAAATTGGTGTGCCAATTAATGACGACATAATTTCTGTTCAGATAATATCACCCAACAACAAAACTCAAACACTATTTCTAAACTCATATATTTTCACACTGAAAACGATTGAATAAAAAAAAATATCAACATTTTGAAGAATTAAATCTGTCCAGTTTAAGGTTGAGGAATCTACTGCGGTTCACAAAATTATTATTTTGTACCACCTCATTAAATTGTAATCCAAATTGTATAGTAAATCTAAAAATATCAAAATCAAATATCAGTTTCAATTTGTATGGTACAAAGGTAGCAAGATTTACGTACGGAAACCTACGGAATCAAATGTATACGACATCTTTCGGATAAAAAAAATTGGTTTATGCTGCTACTCCATCTTAACATCAAAATAATGTTATCACTCAGATCATGGACAGTTCGAAATTCAATTTGACTTCAATCCAACATAAACACAATCATCAAGCAGGCCCGTCCGCGAAGAATAATGAATAATAATCAAATGAGTATAGCTAATTTATTTGATTTTAATATCAACCACTAGTTTGCAATAACTTTTCAAAAAAAAAAAAAAAAAATAACAACTACGAAATAAAATTATTTCGACCGAACCTTTGGTCGGTGCCTGAAACAAATAATACATTTATATGCTACCTTCTTACACAAATTACGACCGCGAGGTATCCAGTATTGCAATCGCAATTTATAAAGTAATGTTTGCACACCTACGTGCAATGAATCTTGATGTGTATATTATATTCCACCAACAATTGCGAAAATCGATATTCGGCTGGCAATAAGAGCTGATGCTGCTGTTCGAATGGAATGTCAGAATGATGAAGTCTACCCCCACGACACGTAACAATCCGTTGTTCATAAACGGATACAATGAACGTAAATTACTTTTATGGTTCACCACTCCATGCTTGCCCAAATGCTTAATATCTGCTTCATACGCCAAACCTTGAACGATCTTCATTAGAGCCAGTTTTGATTCGTTCAGTTCTTCTACACTTAGTTAACCATGCCTCAGATCAATTTTTGGATGTCTACAATTATGCACGAATCGCAAATAAAATGCCATGATCCTGAGAATTCGAATGTAGCTCGAACATCTAGTAAAAGCGCAAATTCCTCTTCTTTAGTTATATGTACTGTCAAAGCCCGAGTGACAATTGGTTTGCATTCAAGATCGTCAGCATTGTCATCAAATTTAGAAATTTTAGGCCAGGTGTCTTCATTCTCCATTAATAACCCTGGTCCATTTCAATCAATTGATTTGGCAATAAACCTCTTGAAAAGGCGTCTGCCGAGTTAAGTGTAGTTGGAACATAATGCCATTCTGATGATTTAGACCAATCCTGTATTCTTCAAATGCGATTTGAAACAAACTCTTTGTACAACGTAGGACTAAAATTGATTCGATGTAATGTTGTTTGTGAATCAGCCCAATAATAAGCTGCATCAATCCGAAAACCCAAACATTTCCGTGTCTTGTCCATCAGTTCGGCTAGTAATAATGCCGCGCAGAGTTCCAATCGATTTATCGTCAAACATTTATTAAGTGGAGCGACTCTAGATTGAGCGTTTAACAAATAAACATGATTCCCATTATCATCCATGAAACGTAGGTAAATTCATGCGCCATAAGCAACTTTAGATTCATAAACGAAACCATGTAATTGAATGTTGTTGGCTCCAACGGATGGCTTGACACATCGAGGTATTTCGATACACGAAAATTTTATCAACTGACTATGAAATTCTTGCCACGAGTTCACAAATTCTGACGGTAACGAGTCACCCCAACCAATTTTATGCATGGACCAAATTTTTTTTTCATATACAGTTTTGCACTCATGACGATAAGAGCACATAACCCCAACGAATCAAAAATTGTTGATACCTACCTCTGCAAGAACATTACGTTTAGTAACCTTCGCCAATAAGTTAAACTTACCCAATTCAATTTGGATTTTGTCATTTTCAGTGTCCCATCAAATTCCAAGCACTAACACTGACCTTTGTTTCGGTGAAATCTCCACCAAACTCGTTGTAGATCTCGATACTCCTCGTGCACCAGGACCTGACGATACATTTTCGTCACATCAGCAGTGATTGCTGTTACATGCGGTCTGAACCGCAACAAAATACTTGATAATTTTTGTTGGATTGTTGGCCCAACCAATAGAGCGTCGTTTAAAGACAGACCCGTTTCCGATTTTGACGATGCGTTAAATACAACTCGCAACTGTGTAATTGTGCTGGACTCTTTGTATACAGGATGGTGGGGTAAATAATATTGTTAAAACTTCAATTGATGATTATCATCTATCAACTCCATATGGTTGAGGTCAATATATTCCTGCATAAAGTCGCAATACATCTGATGTAATTCAGCATTCTGTATTAATCGGCGTTCCATGTTACAGAATTGATTACCCAATAGAGTTATATTTTGTTTCATTGGCAATCCAACAGTATATCTTCCTTCTGGACCACGATGCAAATGTTGTTGATAATGTGTTTCGCATATTTTTTTACACCTTGGCTTGCACATTGTGATTGTCTATAGTTGCCAAAATCGTTTTATGTAGCTGCGTATACCCAAATCTTTAGTTGTCATGACTTCTGAATTTTCACTGATATGCGTTGAACATAATGATGTTGTATCAACGCCAATTGATAACTGCATTTTACCAGTAGCAACGAATCCAAATACTGATTTTATTAAAGAAGGTAGTTCTTTACATATTTTAACCGTTTCGTTTTTGTAAATGTATGGAAACATTTCTGCGCCAATTAAAATGTCTATTCGCCGCGATAAATTATACGTAGGATCGGCCAAGTCAACATTTAATAATATGTTTTTGTCGATATGAAAGCTATGCGTGGGCAATGGATCAGTATTTTGCGGTAATACGAGGAAATCAAGAGTTCTTCAACGTAATCTGTTATGTTATAAAGTTCGATTGCGAACCAGGATCGAGAACTGTTCTAGCCTGTGTTTTATTACCATTTTCAGTCTGCAACCATATTAACGCAGTATACCAAGAATAATTTGTTTTCTATTCTTTGCAACGACTTTTGTTGATGCACTGCCACTCAATAATGTTTTTGTTGAACCCGGTTGAGAGCTTACGATTTTAGTTTGAGGGTGATCAACAGATGGTATTTGATTATCAATTGGTACGACATCCGAAACCAATGACGAGTTTTCATTTACCATCGCGATTCAATTATACTTCGATGACTTTTGGAAAACTTCAGACGAGCGATGTAACAATGTGTTGTGCTTTAAGTTACATATGCGACATGAGCCACTTTGACATTCCCTGGCTCTTTGACCAACACCAAAACAATTTATGCACGCATTCAATTGTTTAGTTTTCTCATATCGTCCAATTGGATCCAACCACAAAAATGTACGACATTTCACAATTGAATGGCTTTGTTGCTTACATATTAAACAATGCTTCATATTCGACGAAGTAGTCAATACCATTTTATGTTACTTGTTCTTACTGCTGCTATTTGTTACCGATTTATTATTTTGTTGCTGGTTGGACTGGGAAATTGCTTTTAAAATTCGTATTCGTTTGTTTACTATTTCTATGAATTTATCCACTTCCAATAAATCTTTTACACTCGACACCTTTTCAACTTCAATGTGTGTCGCAGTATCCAATCTTTCAGACAATTAATGATGAACCAAAAACAAATCCCATCCAGAAGTATTAACATCAAGAGCCTTAAGAGCATTCAAATGTTTTTTCACAGTAATGACGAAATTACTGAGAGATTCGGCGGAATTCTCAATTGTGCGTTTAATATTATAAAATTTTTTCATATGCAATTTATTTGTTAGTACATCATTATCATACGCGACAACAATTGCCTTCCAGGCCGCTGTAGATGCATACCCTTGAATGTATGGATATGCCAAACCATCTTTAATACTTGTTAACAAGTACCCAAATTTTGTAGCCGGGGCTACGTTCTTATTTTCATGCACCGTTTCCACAAAAACGTCGCGGAACGTCAACCACGATTCAAATTTTTCATCAAATAATGGTACAGTAATGGGTGGTAACTTTATGAAATTATTATGTTGATCCGAAATGCCTTTAATGTCATTATTGCACCGACTAATCATGACCAATAGGTTTGTCTCTGCTTCACCATACACAACTTCAAATTTTTCACGACTATCACCATCACACTCTTTTTCATCTTTTCCTCAATTTGCGATTGCAGTTCGTCGAATTTTGTGTACCTAATGCGCAACCGATTCCTTTTTACCTTACTCATTTATGTTCGGAAATTTATGAGGCTTTAATACACTTCAAACACACACAGACACACACATGTGACAATTTTTTCTTGTCACAACTCAAAATCGAGCCCGGGATCTATAAAGCAAGCGCCCTACTCACTCTACCACCCAGAGCGACAAAGGAGCAGACATTTATTATTAATTTAAATAAAACAATAATTACATTTTTAATTTATATGTACTCGTGGATTGTTTGACACAATCAACAATGTCAATGTGGTCGGACTTAAATAATTTTGTCCAAGTCGTGTATTAAATTGAGTGAGTTTACATGAATATACAGCGATTACAAACAAATTTTGTCTTTTTAAATTTCACGAAAATCACAATAAATGTTTGCTACATGAAATAATTTAATTCATATTTTTTTGTATTCTTCTCCGGTACTGTTTTTCAAAGCAGGGCCGTTTGCCGTTATCTGAATTTTCAATATTTCCTCAAAACTCAAATTTTCAAATTGCTCGCTCTCAAAATCTACTATACCGATTTTAATGGTTGATGGCTCATGCGAAAGGGAATAGACTCTTCATTTATCTAATGCTTTCATTTTTATTTTATTAGATAGTTATGTGGTCGTGTGACCCTTTAACAATATTTAGGATTAGCGGTGAGCGTTCCCAGAGGAAAAGACAGAATTTTATATTTAAATTCTAATTATGCTTTATACACTGCTGATGGATGCGGTTCTGATGTGGTTGTTATTGACATTACATAACTCCTCCCTGCCGAGATTGGCGTCGTCCTCGACGTCACATCTATTGATACTGATCCGCGTGTTTTGCTTGATGACTCTGCTATCTTGTTTATATTTACTATAAATATAAAATATTGCTAGGACTATACTATACAGGATAATATGATTAATGTTGATCCTGAAATTATAAAATTATTAGTTTTATATTGATTTTGATGTATTAATAGTAACTCAATATATTCCAAATTTTTCGTAGTTTGATTTGCTAAGCGGGGTAGATTTATAGTGTACTCCATGTTTGTTGTTAAGTTGACATTATCAAATGGTTGGATAACGAATACTTTAGTGAATCTGATTTTGTATGCGTTATTGTACTGCACATTATTGATGGTTATTGAGCAATTTTTGAAGTGTAACAATTTTTTTCCTTTGATGGTTTCGTTTGGCTGGTTGCAAGTTGAGTAGAAATCAGTTCCTTTATTGGATGATACGTAAAGAAATTCGTCTTGTAGGTAATCGATATCATCTGTTTCATCATATGGTATAGTAGTACAGTTTGCATTTTGATGTAAAAGAATATTTGGTATACAGCTATTCTGAATACTTTGTATTTGCTCTTTCTGACAATAATATACATTCTCGATGATTGAACAAGGTTTGAACAACATCATGTAAACTTTAGGATTTAGGATTATTGAGTTTGTTGATATTGGAATTAATTCAGTGTTATTGATGGGAATTGGTTTTATATGGTAATATGTTAATGTATCATTGTAAAATTGTGGTATTTGGATCGCCATAATTATATTCGTTCCATTATAATATGCTTTCAATTCGAGCAGCTCGTAGATCTCTTCATCAGAGGCAATGTTCACGTTATTTTTAATCAAGTGTTCATGAATATATGTCAATTCATCTTTATTTAATATATGCCGTGAAATTATACGAATTTTCGCGAATGTTAAGATTTCGTGTACATTGTCTATTTGGTTTTTTAATATATTCAAGCTATTGTCAATTTTATAGAAGTATTCATGAATTAATGTGTATTGCCAATTGATTACTGTGGATTTTCTATCGATTTCTAATTCTGCTTCGATTCTAGACGTTATATCGTTAATATGGTTAGTTAAATTGTCGAATCTACTTGTCATTAATTCATTAATTTTAATTTAATTATTATAAATTGAGTTTACTGCGTAGTTACCATTTTCTAGTCTAGTTATTGCATTCTGTATTTGTAGATAATCGTTATGATCTACGTTTCCTGAAATTCCTTTTATTAATGTCCCTAAACCATTAAATAATCCTCTTTTCGTTCTAACGGCTGGGTAAATATTTTTTAAACTATTTTCTAAATCTTTTTATCTATTTTTAACTATTTCTAGCTTGTCCCAAATCTAATCCTAGGATACCCTTGTTACCGTCGATGTTGAATATTTCGATGGATTGTTGGATGGACGCTGGTATCAACCTGAAAATTGTTATTTTTTAATACGCTGTTTGTGAACAGTTCGTTTGTTAGTGACAACGTTCGTATTGTTATCTTGTATGGTTTCATGTTTAATCTATTTGGGTGCTAATTTATCCCTAGTTGAATTAAGCTCAAAAATGGTTTGTCCCGGTTCAAAAGTTTTAGGATCCTCTCTATTTCTATTCAAGTTATTAATAATTTTTTCTTTTTGTTTGAGATTATGATCGCTTACGATCTTTTGAACTACTTTGTAATTTTCCCTAATATTTTTCAAGATTTCATCTGGTTGTGAGTCTGAATTTTGTGGGATTGAATCTATATGCCCTAGATGTCCTTTGTAAAGTTCAAATGGTGTGAGGTTTGTGGTAGTATGTATGGAGTTATTGTATGCTAACATTGTTTCATCCATAAGTTCGGAGATTGATATCTTCTTATTTTGTGAAAACATGATTCTTGCTATTTCCGTGATTGTGGAATGAAATCGTTCTACAGGGCTATTACCTGTGCTCGATTTAGCTGTGGTAAAATGAAGGTCGATATCATACATAGATATGAAATTCCTAAATAATTCTGATTTAAATTCGGCTGCGTTATCCATAACAATTTGTTTTGGGATACCGTGCTGGGAAAAATATTTTTTAAATTTTGAAATTATTACTTCTGACTTGCGACTAGCTATTTCGTAAGCAAGAGCGAATTTTGAGAATTTATCCAATATGGTTAAGAAATTTTTACTTCGCAACGAAAATATATCACAATGAATTATATCCATTGGAGAATTTGGTGTTGGTGTTAATTTATATTTAACTTTTACTGGATTCCGTTCATATTTATTTAAATTACACGTTTCACACTGTTTAACATAATTAGTTATTAGTTCTCTCATGTTAGGAAAATAATATGTTCGTTTTAGTTTAGCATAGTTCTCCTTTATACCTCGATGGTTTTTATTATGACAATTTATGATAACTTCGGCTTGTTTAGTTGAATCACCTATGTCTTCTCGTATTTTTGTTGTTCTCACAACTTTTAATCCTGATTCACTAAACTTTTCAGTAAAGACTTTTTGGATTATTTGGAAAACGTCATCGCTGCACATGATTGCTGCGAAATTCTTTGTGTTTAAATACTTAGAGAATATTTCTATAATATCTTCTTCACTAAATTTATTTTTTCGTAAAATAAAACGCTTTTTCTTTAAATGCTTTATAAAGAAGGTTTCTTTAATTTTGTCGTAATTGGTGTCGAGTTCCAAAACGACTTGAGTTTTGAACTCGTTTAAAATTGAATCTGTTTCCGAGATTTTTTTTGATAACTCGTTTGGCTCTGATAAACCGTCATTACCAATGGATATATTGTTAAAATTGTGTATAATCCCTTCTAGGTTTTCTTCTGAACCCAAGAGATTTATATCTGTTTCATCCACTTGTGGATATTTAATTGAATCAATAGTGTTTGGCCATGATAAACCGTCATTGCTCAAATACTTATTGAGTTTTCTAATCTGCTCGTCTTCCTCGAGTCTTGATAATGCATCAGCATTAGTATTTAGGGAACCTTTTTTGTGTATGATTTCATACTCATACTCTTCAAGCTTCAATCGCCAGCGAACTATTTTGGAATTCGGTTCTTTGCAATTAAAGAGCCAAACTAAGGGTTTATGATCAGTGATTATGGTAAATTTGCGGCCATACAGATATGGACGAAAGTATTTTACCGACCATACTATACCCAGTAGTTCTTTTTCGATAGTGCTATAATTGCATTCAGTTTTAGATAATGTTCTAGATGCATAGCAGATTGGAAGATCGGATCCTATTGGACCCTGAGACAGTATTGCTCCTAATGCTACATTACTAGCATCAGTAGTTAAAATAAAAGGTTTGCTAAAATCCGGATATTGGAGTATAGGCTCCGATGTTAACAGATTTTTGCAAATTTCAAAACAAGTTTTGTATTCTTCATTGAGAATAACTTTGTTATCTTTTCTTAACATGTTTGTTAGGGGTTTAGTTATTTTCGCAAAGTCTTTAATAAACTTGCGGTAATACCCTATTAAACCTAAGAAACTCTTCATTTCCTTTTGAGTTTTTGGAAGTTTATAATTAGTGATAGCCTCTATTTTTGATGGATTTGGTTTCACACCGTTTTGTGATATAATATGTCCAAGAAATCCAATTTCTTTTTGTAAAAAATGAGTTTTGTTTATTTGGATTTTAAGGTTTGCTTGTTGAAGCTTTTGAAATACTTTTTCAGATCATTTATATGTTCTTGGAGACTAGTACTAAATACTATAATGTCGTCCATATAACAAAGTACATGATTTCCCTGAAGCTCGCCCAGAATGTTATCCATTACCCGTTGAAAGGTACTGGGTGCATTTTTTAAGCCAAAAGGCATTCGCACGATTTCATAATGACCTCCTTCAATTGAAAATCCTGTTTTACTTATGTCTGATGATTTAATTTCAATTTGGTGGAACCCTGCGGCTAAATCTATTGTGGTGTAGTAAATAGATTTACCTAATTTATCTAAAATATTATTTATATTTGGTAATGGGTATTTATCGTCTATAGTTTGTTTGTTTAATTGCCGATAGTCGATAACTAAACGCCATTTTTGATTGCCTTGTGAATCGGGTTTCTTCGGTACCATCCATATTGGACTCGACCAAGGACTAAATGAAGGCCTAATGATCCCTTGATTTAAGAGTTTTGCTATCTCATTTTTAATTTCGTGTTTTTGATTTTCCGGGTGTCTGTACTGTTTTATGTACACCGGTTTATCGTTATTTAGGTTTATTTCATGTTTGATATTGTTAGAAAAGGTTAGTTTGTCACTGTCTTTGTAAAAAATATCGGCGAAGCTTGAACATAATTTTAAAATTTGTTGTTGTTCTTCCCTATTCATATGTTCCGTGTTTATAAATTCTTTAACATTTATGTTTTTAGATTCGATGTTGACAGGAGTTTGAAAGTTAATTTCATGTGAACTAAATGGTTCGACATGTAAGGGTTGGAATAAAAATATTTCCTTTATATTATTTGAGAAATTAATTACTTCTACTAGTGCTGCGAATGGTTCTATTGTTCTATAGATACCTTCTTGAATTTGGACACCGTGTTGAAGTGTTATTGGTGTAATATAAAATTCACCTTGTTTTAAACTAATTGGAACTTTTACTAAAATTTTAGTTAGTGGTTCAATGTAAAACGGTTTTATACAAGATGTTACTTTGTTATTTAATGGTATATTAATATTAGGGGTTTGTAATATTTGCTCATTAAGATTGATGTTTGCTGCTAGGTCAATTAATGTTTCGTAACCTAACAAACCGTCAAACATTTTATGAAATCTGAATAGATATAGTTCTATTGGCTTTTGGAATTCTTTAAATTTTAGGATTGTTTTTTGCGTTATCGTAGTGGTTTTAAATATGCTTTTTATTTCGATGCTAGTTGGTATAGTTTGAGACTGTTTGACATATTCGGGGTTAATATATGACTATTAGCTCCCGTGTCGACTAAGAATTTCAGTTGATTGTTATTTAGATTTAAAATAATAAAGGGTAGGTTAGATGATTGGTAATTATTAATCTCATTCAATTGTCCGAGGCTTCGTGCTGAAAATCCTCGTCATCGATTGTTTGACTTTCAATATTATAGTGAACCTGTTTATAAGGTTTTTTTGGTTCTCCTTTAACTTCTTGTTTTATTTGATAGGTATTTGAATTGAAATTATTCCGTGAAGGATAATTGTTTGGTGTGGATTTAAAATTATTTTGTTGAGGATAATTTTGGGATGATGATTCAAAATTATTCCGTGGAGGATAATTTTGAGATGATGGTGGTCGAAAATTCCTTGCGGAAAAATTATTAGAAGTTGATGGTTGATGACCATTATTTTTAAATCGCCAATTATAAGGATTTTTCTTACTCTGTTGGACAGGGTTTTTAATTCTCTGAATATTTTCCTCTTGGTTAACAAATTCTAATGCCTCGGCCAGTGTTTCTGGTCTTCTGGCCCTTAACCATTGTCCAAGTGGTTCCTTAGTTTCACCCATAAATATTGTTAATCCCATTTGCAAATATAATTTAATTTTTGCATCGACAATGCACTTTTCTAATTTTTGCAATTTAAGTTGGTTTGAAAGTAAACTAATTATTTCTGTTATTTTATTGTATAACTCATTATGATTCAAATTACTCCTAACCAAATTATGTAATTGAAATGTAAGAGTCGATTCATCGCGTTTATCAGCGAAGTTTAAAATCAAAGCTTGTTTTATATTTTCCCAACTATTGTCGTCTATATTTTGAGTTAGTAATATATCTACTTTATTCCTAATCCCAGATATAATGATTCTATAATATTAACTTTCTTTAATTTTTTCGCACAACCCTAATATACTATCTACATTATTTATAAAGTGATAAACTGAATTTCTGTCGCCTTCGAACGGTTTGATGTTTTTAATGACATCAGGCAACGAAAAAAGTTTAATTGTGTCTTCTACTAATTTCTCCATTTGTAGTTTTTTGTATTCTTTTAACTTTTTACCTATCTGAATCGGACTTACTATCTGCTTGTGGATTTTTATATCGTCCTGGCTGTAGTACATAAAGTTTTTGAAATATACGTATATTAATGAACACGATTTTTTATATAAAATTTTTTTTTATGATGCTCTATGATATGCTCTCATAAGCAACTTTGGATTGTTCTAACAGGAAATTCTAACCGGAGTTCAAGTTTAATAATTGTAAAAATTGATATAATTATTTTCTTCAAATAACACAAATTTTATTGTTAGTTAAGTTTATAAAAGGAATGTTTACAAAAATGTGCGTTTACCTTGTCAATATTAGCAGCAAAAATATTTTATACATCTTCTGGATGTGTTGTACTGTATATTTTTCCGTGTTGATCAGGCCCAAAATTATAATATTTAGCACTTTATTTTATACTGTTTCTTAACTTTACACTTTATTTTTGATTTTTATCTTCACTTTTATAACTTTACTGTCTTATGCTTTTAAACTAATGTTCACTTATTTAAATTTAAAACTGATTTACACTTGTAAATTATTATTTTACGTTTTCAACTCAGGAAAAGACAGAATTTAAACAAAATATTTATATTAGTTTACAAAACTTTATTTGTTGATTAATCGAAGAGCAAAACTGAACTGCACTAATTATGCATTTTATTTATTAAGTTACAATTATGATGCAATTTTGTATTGATTTAATGTTAATTTTGCTTTTTAAGAAATTATGAAATTGGAATGCAATTAATGCTAATTATGATTTTTTATATTGATTACATTTTTATTTATTCAAAGATTGATTTTATATTTAAATTCTAATTATGCTTTATACACTGCTGATGGATGCGGTTCTGATGTGGTTGTTATTGACATTACATAACTAGATTTGTATTGTAGAAAAAGTGGTTTTACTGAAGAATGCGAAGTTTGGTGACCTTTGACATAAGGGGTCACCACTTTTTATATTTTGTTCTGGAAAATTAACTACCTTAAATTTAAACAACAACAGAAAAGGGTTTATAAAATAAAATGTTTTGATTATATCTGGATCTGAATATTTTGAACAAAAAAATTGAAAAAATCCACTCAAATTTTTTCCAGGACAATTTTGTATTTTTTTGTTTTTTAAATCCTTGGATTAACTCCTTTTGTAATAACCATAAACAAATTCCTATTATAAAAGAGATGTCCTTCGAAAAAATTGTGGGACCTACACAATTAGTAGTAAAATTTATTTACCTATATGGCTATACCTTTGAAAGCTGGGCGGACCCAAGTATCTACATTTTAAAACAGACAGAGGTACTTTTTGTTTATACTATATTGGCTCTTGACTCATATTTATGGTTTATTATCACGTTACCATGAATCACCAATCTTTTGTTCTACAGTTTGTCTATTCCCTTAAATATGTGTCATTAATCATTAAAACTTGTTAAGTTGTTTTTGAATTTTTAAAAAAATTGTGTTTCTTAATTATTACTCACATAATAATAAGAAACTCACCAAAGCCCCTTAGCATTGGACTGGAAATTAAGTAGATTCCTTTTGTTTTCATATTGTAGTTAACAAAAATGTAATGTGATTTTCTTTTTCGATGGGGCAGTTTACTTTGTATTATTTTGGACACCATCATTTCAAACGAAAAAAATCCAAAAAAATACCATTACGTAAAATTTGGTCCTAAAACCGGTATTACAGCGGTAACGGTAATACCGGTATTGCAATCCCCACATAAAACTAATTTGGATTTTATAAAAAACGCAGTTTATTCCCTATAATATTTAAGCCATTAAGCACCAAAATCCGTTAAGTTCGCCACTCAACGTGCTAGTTAAAAAAAACTCATGTCACACATTTGTGACGCTCAATTTCACGAAATAAAAGAATAATTTTGTAGTAATTTTTGTTACGCTTATTTGCGATGCGGCTGTGTTTCTAGAAGTATTTAACACATACTTGTGTCAAGTAGTTGGGAGCCAAGTTGTTGCCCATTATTTGTCGCAGTTTATTTTAGCACGTAGGTTTTTTTTGAACACCAAAAAAACAGATGAGTGTCGAACGTGTTAAGCTTTAAAATTTTTTTGGAGACAATGCCATATAAGGGGTTACTTCTTGTGAAATCCATAGGAGTTATTTGTAACGTTTTCACCAGTTTTCATTAAAATCAATAAAAGGTTTCCGCTTCTATCGTTTTCCTATTGACGATTGGAGCATCACAGATTCCACCTAGTGGAACATTTTTAAACTGAGCTATCTGATAATTTGACGTTCGAAATTGTTGTAAATAATTCCATTTTTGATCGGTAAACACAATTTTTACTTACCGGATTGCTAATAATTGTAAATAATTCCAATTTTGGACTATAAAAACAATTTTTAATTACCGCAATGCTAAATTTTCTTTCGTCGCATTTGTGACAAAATGTCATTTTATCAGGTGCATCATTTTAACTATTATCCTCGAGAGGCGCTTTCTTTACTTTTACAATCGTCAATAGAATCACTATTACATCTTAGTTTTCACAGTAACGTTATGATTTCGCAACAGACTGCATATGAAATACTGAGTGAATTGCTGTTTATGGTAAATTGTATTAAAAGAACTACAATGTCTTAAGCATACAATAAAATTGTTAGTTCGGCAATTTTATGACCTACGAATATAAACAAAAATATTTTTATTTGTTTTGCTTACAGTAAACATGCAATTAATTGCGCTATATGGTAGCGAAATGTTTTATTTTCAATTTACAACAAAAAAAAATGTTTTTTGCAGTTTTTTTTGTAGATGAACGCCGCTGCTAGTTAATCTCAATTCATTGTTCTATTTTTATGGCTTTATTTATGTGTTTTTCGTGAACTCGTATTATATGGCATATATATATAATTGTTTACTGCTGGTGTGTTTCAATCTGAATGTGTTTTTCTAAACGAAAATACTATTTATGCACATAAGTATAACAGTTAGTGTTTGGATATACATATGTATGAATACATAAAATGTTTTTCAGAAGAGGATTGAGCATTTTGAAACAATAATATTTTGAAAGGAAGTGGATGAAATAATATTGTTCACACATAAAAATATCTGTAGGTTACATTTGAGTTTAGTTTCATTCAGATTCAAAGATAATCCAGCTTATGTGTTGGGCTTTATCTATTGTTTAACTGAAGTAATGTTCTGGTTATTCCACAGAAAGAATAGATCAAATACATTTTTGAGCAATATTTTTAAGATTATGGTTATTTGAATAATATGAACACTACAGCATTTCTTAATAACTAGCTAACTTTAAACAAATTCGATATTTTTTATTGACTGCAAAATTATTTTACTTGTTAATTGATGATGAGGCGTTTGCAATAAATGAACCAATAATTATGACACAACAGCCCATCGGATTGATTGGCATTTTTATTAATTAACAATGTATTACATAAATTGTATAAAAATACAAATTTAATGGACCAAAGCATTTATTACAAGAGTAAATTCATTTTAATTTGAAACATATAAAATATAATTATTTTATAATTAAAACATGAAAAGGTGTACAATGTACATACATTTCAGTTGAAATATTTCATCATATAACACAATTATAAATACCCTTCTCTCTGATAGTTGTACGATGATAAAATATTAATATAATTAAAAATATTGTATTTAGTTGGAAACTGGCAATTCGACTTCTGAAATAGTTTGAAACTTTAATTTGCTTTGCAATAAAAAAATATAAAGGGCTGAAACCTCACGAGGTGATCAGAACTTAGGTCTTTGGTATCTTCAATGGGGATAGCATTCACCTGTGACATAAACTTGGTTTGATAGTTTGGACAGTATTGATTTTTATTTTAACCAACATATATTTACTTATACAACAACAGCCAAGCAGGTCAAAAGCTTCAGTAACATGGGTATAGGCATTCAATTTAACACGAAAAATGATATTCTAAAACTTTATACCGAAAGTAGTGCATACAAAATTATACTGGTATTTCTAACTGTGCAACTGGCCATATTCCAGAACTTTATCCAAAAATCATTTTAGAATCTCATTTACAACGCACATGTCAAATTTCATATAATCGGGTAAGGAATAACCAAGTTTCATGCTACTTGGCCATATTCCAGAACTTCATACAAACTCATTTAAGAATCCTATTTCCAGTACACATGTCGAATTTCATTATAATCGGTTGAGAAGTGGGCAAGTTCCATCGTACTTTTCCATATTCCAGAACCTCATTCAAAACTCATTTTAGAATCCTATTTCAAATACAGATGTCCAATTTCATTATAATCGGTTGAGAAATGGGTAAGTTCCATCATACTTGGCCATATTCCAGAACTTCATCCAGAAATCATTTTGGAATCCCAGAACTCCAATACAAATGTCGAATTTCATCGTAATCGGTTGAAAAATGGGTAAGTTCCATCATACTTGGCCATATTGCAGAACTTCATCCGAAAATCGTTTTAGAATCTCATCTCCAACGCACATGTCGAATTTCATCTTAATCGGTTGAAAAATAGGCAACTTCCATCATACTTGGTCATATTCCAGAGCTTTAACCAAAAATCAATTGAGATTCCCTTTTCTGACACACATGTCAAATTTCATAATAATCTGTTTATAAATAGGCAAGTTACATCATATAAAAATTGTGTTAACTACTCACTACGTCCTAATCCAACCCCAACTCAACTCCAACTCGACTTCAACTCACTCCGCAAATTGACCCCTAACTTAACGTACAAATCAATTCACTATACAAATCAGCATATTATATAAAGAAAATCGTAAATACACTGCGCCAATTAAAAAACGGAACAAAAATTTTCTTCGAAAAAATACCCAGATTTGAACGCTTGTATCTTGGTCAAATGACACCTTTCAGAAAAAAAAATTTGTTTCTAGTTGAAGGAAATTTTGTTTTCTTTTCGATACTGGAAACCGTTTTATTTTATTTTGTTTTTTTATGACTTTTTTGAGTAAAACAAAAGGTGTCTAAAAAAAAAAATTGCAGCCGTTTGAAACTGTAGGCGAACTTGCTCGATATTTCATTCAAAAATCCAAATGTGCCATTTTATAGAGAATTTAGAAACCTTGCAAAATAATACTAGGAAAATTTCTGTGCGGCCACTCCTTGTAAAGTAATTGAAGTTTTAGAGAAAACGTATCAAAAAGCGTAGAAGTAAATTTTTTTTTCTTGTAAACTTAGTACTCTACGATAAAATGTTAAGTCACTTTAACACTAAAACTTTAACACACTAAAACTTCAATAATTCGATAAGGAGTGGCCGCACAGAAATTTTCCAAGTATCATTTTGCAAGGTTTCTAAATTCTCTATAAAATGGCAGATTTGGATTTTTGAATGAAATATCGAGCAAGTTCGTCTACAGTTTCAAACAGCTGCAATTTTTTTTTTTTTTAGACACCTTTTGTTTTACTCAAAAAAGTCATAAAAAAACAAAATAAAATAAAACGGTTTCCAGTATTGAAAAGAAAACAAAATTTCCTTCAAATAGAAAAAAAAATTTTTTCTGAAAGGTATTATTCCACCAAGATACAAGCGTTCAAATCTGGGTATTTTTTCGAAGAAAATTTCTGTTCCGTTTTTTAATTGGCGCAGTGTATTTATAGAACCAGGTATTTTGGGTCAATTCGTATGGCAGGTACCTCACCCTCTTGACATACAGTCTCCAAAAGCTTTTCAAATCTCCGCCTTGACCATAAAAACAGATTGGCGAAAAAAAAATTCAAAATCGGACAAGCCGTTCTTGAGATACCACTGGTACAGACATCTAGACATCCAGACAGACTGACGGACATTTTTTTGTCGTTGCTTTTTCAGACTCAGGGACTATCAAAACGTCGAGAAAAGTGGTTTTGGACCAACCAAATTTTTCGTCATTTTTGACAGGATTTCAATACTTTGGTCTTTTTAGACCGAAACCGAAGTAATAATCGAAATACTATGGTATTTGTATTATACCAGAACAAACCCAAACAGTGCTTGGATCATGATTAGCAAAAAGAATTATAGGTTTCTTGGAGGGTATGGCAACGTTTCAATTAATTATTAGTTTGGGCTGTTATATCTGGAAAATCAGAAAATAAATTAAATCATCGGATTCATTAATGTCCGAACAATTAGCAGCGCTTTTATGAATGATTATACAGATGCAGCTCAAAGAATTTGTACGATTCGTATCGTTTCTTTTGTTTGAACTTTTGTTACTGATTTCCGGCGTGTTTTTGTGGGTAAACTACAGTTGGCTGGGAAGGTTCTTTTTCCCGTCGTTACAGAATTTTGTAAGATCAAACAAAACTTACACGTGTTTAAAACAAAAATAACAATGATTTCATCCCCACTGCAATAAGCCACATCATCAGCAATTATTAATATATCAAAAATC